>JAYESA010000018.1:24305799-24383299 GCA_036927795.1 Iris macrosiphon | reverse complement strand
GTTGATCCAGAGAAGATTGCTGCAATAGAAACTTGGCCCATACCTACATCAGTTGCGGAGGTGAAAAGTTTTCTCGGACTTGCTGGATATTATCGAAGGTTCGTGGAGAACTTCTCAAGGATTGCAGAGCCTATGACGCGGTTGACGCATAAGAACCAGGAGTTTGCATGGACGGAAGACTACCAGAAGGCCTTTGAGGAGTTGAAGAGACGATTGACTACAGTACCAGTCTTGAGTCTTCCTTCAGGATCGGGAGGATTCGTCATTTTTAGTGATGTGTCAGGCAGTGGACTAGGATGTATTTTGATGCAACATGGCAAAATTATCGCTTATGCATCGAGGCAGCTGAAGGTTCTTGAGAATAACTACCCGATGCACGATCTCGAGCTAGCTGCAGTAATATTTACATTAAAAATTTGGAGGCACTATCTTTATGGAGAAATGGTAGAAATTTTCACTGATCATAAGAGTTTGAAGTATGTCTTAACTCCGAAAGAGCTCAACCTGAGACAGAGGCATTGGTTAGAGTTGATGGTCGATTTTGATATAGATTTACAGTACTATCCGGGCAAGGCGAACGTCGTAGCAGACGCACTCAGCAGGAAGCCCACAGCTTATTTCTTGACGATGCAGCCCCAGCTATTAGAAAATCTACAGGAGCTCAGGATAGAGGTTTTTTTGCTAGGGCAGAGTGGGCAGTTGGCGAATCTTGAAGTTAAGTCATCACTAGTGGAGAGGATTAAGGCGGCATTGCCTACAGATGCTAGGTTCCAGAGACTTAAAGAGAAGACGAAAGTCGGGATGTAGATGGGACTTCGAATCCATGAGGACGGGACGTTAAGGTGCGAAAATTGCCTTTATGTTCCAAATGGGGAGTTGAGACATGAGTTAATGTCTGAAGCACATAGCTGCATGTACTCTATCCATCCGGAAGGTAAGAAGATGTACCAAAATATGAGGCAGTACTATTGGTGGCATGGGATGAAGAGAGAGATTGTGCGATTTATGGAAAAATATTTGGTCTGTCAGCAAGTTAAGGCCGAATATCAGAGAACCATTGGTATGTTACACCGCTTTCCATACCCGAATGGAAGTGGAAACATATCACTATGGATTTCGTTACAGGATTTCCAAGAAGCCCCAGTAGGAAGGATGTAGTCTGGGTTATTGTGGATCGACTCACCAAATTGGCATATTTATTGTCGTTCAGAGTTGGACAATCCACAGAGATTGTAGCCGACATGTATATACGACAGATCGTAAGGTTACATGGAGTACCAGTTAGTATTGTGTCTGATCGTAACTCAAGATTCATATCCCATTTTTGGCGAAGCATGCAGGAGAGTCTTGGCACCCGACTCAAGTTCAGCACTGCTTACCATCTACAGACAGACGGTCAGTCAGAGCGCACGACTCAAATCCTGGAGGATATGCTGAGATCGTGTATGTTAGACTTTGGAGGGTCTTGGGAAGACCATTTGCACTCGGTGGGGTTCTTTTACAATAACAGCTATCAGACGAGCGTCCAGATGGCAACATTTGAGGCATTGTATGGCAGGAAGTGCAGGTCACCGATATGTTGGAGTGACGTTGGCGAGCGTCAGATACTCGATCCGGAGTTAGTGATGCAGACAGTTAATAAGGTAAAGCAAATTCAGAGTCATCTTCGTGCAGCTCAGGACAGACAAAAGTATTGGGCTGACACACACCGTAGACCTTTGGAGTTCAAGGAGGCGAACATGTATTTTTGAAGATCTCACCTACTCGATGTACTATTCGATTCGGGAGCAGAGGCAAGCTGAGTCCGAGGTAAATTGGGTCATTTGATATTTTGGAGCATATTGGTGAGATGGCGTACTGTCTTGCATTACCACCATGTCTAGAGGGAGTGCATGATGTATTCCATGTCTCACAGCTGAGGAGGTACGTGACTGACCCAAGTCATGTAGTCGATCATTCTGATATTTCAGTAGGACCGAGCTTGAGGTATGAGGAACATCCAGTTGGGATACTTGACATCAGTGAGAAGATATTAAGGGGTCAGGCAATTAGATTGGTTCGGGTAGCTTGGAAACATCATTCCCCAGACGAATCCACTTAGGAGCGAGAGGATATCATTCGCCAGCGTTATCCTCACTTATTCGAAGATGCAGGTATGACCTAAAAACTACCTATAGGTTACCATGTCTTTTTAAATTCCTTAGTAGTTTAATTCTTAATTTCGAGGACGCAATTCTTTTAAGGTGGGTAGATTGTAAACACCCTAATTTTTTGAATTAAATTTTAGAATTTTAATTATGGGTATTTGTAATTACTGAGTTTAAGAAAAAAATCTATAATTTTAGCTATTGATATATATATATATATATATATATATATATATATATATATATATTCATGAATGATATTTATGTATAGTTAATTAATTATTAATATAGTACAAAAAATATATTTATGGGTGTAAAACTATTAATAGAGTAATGTAGAATTTTTCTGAAATTTATTGAGGTCCAAAACTATTTTAGATGGACATATATATATATATATATATATATATATATATATATATATAGAGAGAGAGAGAGAGAGAGAGAGAGAGAGAGAGAGAGTTATTGATTATTATCAAACCAACCCAAACAAAACTAAACCAATCTTAAACCAACCGGATCTTAAACCCATCAACCCAAACCCACCAACCAAACCCATCAATCCATCAGCTACAGTAACCGATGCTGTGACACCCCCGTGCGACCCCAACTCTTCCCATCCCCGTCAACCATCGACCCCCTGTATTCATCTCCCTATAACTTTCCCCTCCTTCTCCCTATATATATGCTACAACCATCAGAGCAACCACCATCATATCCTCTACCACCCCGACCATCGTCGACGACCTCCGGACGGCCGCGCGCCACCGCTACGAATAGCCGCCGAGCAACCGCCCAAATCCCGAGCAACAACACACACGTGAGGTACTCTTCTTCTCGCCCCATTATCTCCCTATAAAGTCATCTAAATAGTGATATGTCGAGTCCTATGCGAAGACCACATGACCCCCTTGAACCCTGTATAATTAATTAGTGTATTATGTCATGTATCGATCGTAAATCGTGATGCAAAACAGGGGAAAAAATAACTTATTTTTAGGAACAGAAACTGTCCCAAGCACGCGTGTTTGAGTCTCGTTATCTTCATAGCGGCATGTGATACTTAAATTCTGCTTAAACAGTAATTTAAACAACATTACCTAGTTTTATTCCCTTTAAATACTTTCTTTTAATTTGACTTATGCTGTAATTTATTTGCTGCTGAAATCTGCCAAAAACTTGGTTTCTTAAATCTAATTTTTACGAAACGGGGTGCATCTCACTAAATGAGGCAACTTCATCGTGTGTGAATTATACCGAAAGGTGCGTATCGTCAACACGGATATGTAGGATTTTTCGAAAGTTGATTTGGATGTGTGTGCACATCGGAATCAACGCGTATCCGTCGAAAAGCCCCATATCGACCTATTCTGACACTCATCATAATTTAGTGTGTGCTTGTCGTTTCATAACAAAATTTGCGCCATCGGATTCGAAGTATTACGCTGATCATGTAAGCCAAGTTTGGTTCGATTCTGAGAACATTGACGAAATACCTTTTCGTGGGCCCTACGGTTCCAATTGACGGGCAATTTCGTGACCTGCTCATCGGAGTCCAGTTCAGGACATTCTATTGTGTTCGTATCATCGTTATGGACTCGTAGACACTAAGTTTGACAAATTTGAAGAACTTTATCTCTGGCACATTTTTCGGTACAAAATGGGCCACATGTGGACCCCTTTTGACCAAAAACTATCAATTATGCCCCTGTGTTCAAATTGGACTTATGGATATTCAATCCTAGCTATTTCAAGTATTCTGAGAATAATAGTGATATTTGTTTCAGCATCAGGAGGCGTACCTGAAGATTCCACTTATATTGGAGTAACTGACGGAGCTCAGAACACAAGCAAGTGTACCTTGCCAACTTGCAATAGATCATGTGATATTATTTGCTTGAGTTATTTCTATATATATATACTTCTGTGATGTACATGTTCAACCTAGGACCGTGAGACGTTGCTTAGCGTCCGAACAAGATTCGGGTGTCGACGCCGTACACGGAGTCGTGTAACATTATTTAGAGAATTGATTCCACGATCCTATATTTTTACGTGCTTGCTTTACTAAGTACGTCATACCATAGGACACTTGACACTATTCATGTGACAAATTTTTTTTTGAGTTATTCATGATGATTTTGTATAGGCTTACAGGATTCATTACATGAGACTTGCATATACATAGATATCATTATGACTCGTTGTACTAGCTAGAGGTCATGATCTTGCGTGTTATGGACATGAGACATGAGGTTACATTGGGTGGGGAGAGACACACAGGCTACAGGCTGATTATATACATATATACTTTATTATTGGAGGTGCTTTAATCTATGTACCAGAGCTTGTCCCATTACGTGATATTCTTGCTGCTATGGGCTCCCCGACAAAGAGCTTGTGGTGGTCTCAGCCTGAGTACTAGTGATGCTCTCATTTGTATTTCACTTACCTTGAGCTTGACATGATGATCTATTTTTATTTATTATATTTTATTTGACTTAAATGTTTCTTGTACCTTGCTATGTCCCCTGAGGACCTGGATCCGGATTATGTCCCCAGGTACCGCAGAGGAGGATTATCCCGAGATATACGGGACATAAGCTGATGCTGGAGCAGTACTAGCACCAGAGGACGAGGTTGTGCCTGAGGATTTCTCCTGAGTATTTCAGTTTCATACTCAGTTATTTATGCTCATTATTATTTCATACTTGGACTCATGGATATATGTATTTGTGATATTCTCTTTCTTTTATTGTGTCGGGTTGTTCTCCGAGATACTATTTATTTGGACTTGTTAATGGACTATTTTTTTTATCTATTATTTTGACTAATTTATCATATTGACTTGTATTTACTTTCTGTGGATGAGATTAGAATTATACTGTAATAGATGTTATAGACTGCATTTATATTTATTATAGCTTAAGTGCACTCTAACAGGTCCATTAAATTGGGTTTGCCCATTGGAGTTGTGTTGCTGGCCATTGCCACGTGGCTAGTCCCTCGGTATTTTGGGACTGGGGCGTGACAAAAAGCGTGCCAAGTGGCTACATTTTGTGGAATGATGTATAGGCGATATTCCATCATTATGTCTTGTATATGTGCTTCAGTTTCGAACGTAATGCTCAAGGCTCCAGAGTGAACTTCACGCCTTAGCACGCACGAAGGAGGCATCATCACCGAACGAGGTTCTTCCGTACCCTGTAAGCAATCTGGTGGGTTATCAGTATATGAATGACTGGTGGGGAGGCTTCTCGCCCGCTCAATAAATCCAAACATGTTATATAGGTTTCGTGCACCATCTATTAAGTTATCTGTCTAGTCTTGCCTTAGGATCAGTTTTATGGCATTTATGAAAAGCCTAACGCGTGTGGCAGTACACCGTGCGATATATAAAGGAACACGGCAAGGCTTACCAACTTACCATTTTTCCTTTCCTGTCCAAGAAAAATCAAGTTAAATCAAACACAAACATTTATAATGAAATCCAAGGGCAATTGAATAAGCAAACACAAGCGTCGTGAACGAGAATATGTTTTGGATGCACTGTCACACCCCGATCTCCCGCAGGCTATTTCGGCGGTTCCCGCTAGGCGGGAATCACCCTCGCCAGCGCTCCCGCGGAACGATCGCTTTGACCCATCCGGGCGTGATGCCGCACGAGCGTGATCCACGCCCGTGCAAGGCCATGGTTCATTGGCTGGCGGCAAGAGTTCTAAGCCACAGAGTCGTACAGATTGTCCGAGTGCAGCGGAGTCATAAACGCATAGCGATTTGATAACAGGTTCACTGAGTCAACAATATAGCGGAAGCATTGAAACACAAGTTGAAGTAAAGCAGCTCTTTTTATTGATATAACAAGTGTTACAGGCGGCGTATAGCCGAGATTACAAGTCGCTCAAGCCTCTCCCTCTGAAACAGTAAAAAAAAGCGTGCCAAGTGGCTACAATTGTGGAATGATTGTACAGGCGATGGTCAGGCGAAGCTCCAACATTATGTCTTGTATATGTGCTTCAGTCCCGGACGCACCGTTGCAAGGCTTCAGAGGAAACTCCTGGCCTTAGCACGCACGAAGGAGGCATCCGCACCGAACGAGGTTCTCCCGCACCCTGCATACAAAGTGGTGGATTATCAGTACATTGAATGCACTGGTGGGTAAGCTACTTGCCCTCTCGACAAATCCAAACATGTAATACAGGTTCCGTGCACCAACTATTAAGTTGTCTTTCTAGTTGCCTTAGGATCAGTTTTATGCAAATATTGAATAGCCTAACGTGTCGGGCAGTGCGCCGTACAACATGAGAGGAAACACGGTGAGACTTATCAACTTACCATCTCCTTCCCTGTCCAAGGCAAACATTGAGGCAACATTGTTAATTCAAGCACGGGCAAGTATAACATTCAGAAGGCATAGCATATGCAAACACGAGGGTCATTTTATAACATGATTGTTCAGGTGTTCAGTTGATGCGATGCAATGACTTGCACGCGGGTAGCCGCTAAGCGAGGATGACTTATCTATATGAACAGGAGTCGCTGGCATAGCCATAAAGGACAGTTGTAGCACATGAAAGGAGATGAATGCAGTGACACGGATCAGGAGCGCTACAGATCATTCCTTCTGAGTCAGGCGGCTACTTAGTCTGTGAGCAAGAATGGCGTGAAGGATAAGTTCACAGGCGCTACACACCATTCTGCCCGAAGCAGGCAGACTAATAGGGGTTCCTGTCCGGATCGGATCGGCCCGGTGCCCCGGAGACCGTCCGCAGGAACAGAGATCAGGAGAATCTCACTTGAAATAAGTTGTCCGCGACATGTAGGTCAGGGTCTTTTCCAATTTCACGTGATACTCGAGTACTGTAGAACAGGAGTACAATGGTACAGTAGAACAGTAGTACAGTGGTACAGTATTACAGAAGATATTTGAATCATGATTCTGTACAGTGATTAACTTGCTTGATGCATTCCCCTGGTTCGGGGATGCCTTAGGTGACCTAACGGTCTCGGATTCTTGTAGGTTCATTCAGGCACGGAACGACTACATAGTAGTCTCCCGGGGTTTAGATGAAAACACGATAACATTCAAACAGACAAGCATACGTTTCTAAGGAACATAAGCAGGCACGTTGCTCGGACCCGAAGGTAAGCCGAGAGATAAAACCGTTAAGGGACTTAGCATGCGAGGGTCTGAATATAAGCAGTATTTCAATTTCCATGTTCTAGCAAGCAATACAAGTTGGGATTATTCCCTTAGCTAGGTGCGTTGGATTTATTAGCATGCAGGGGTGATTCACCTAGCGACTAGCATGAATATTCCAGATTTTATGTGTGTTGGCTAAGCAAAGACAAGTTCACCGTAGCCACCTACCTTAGCGATGATTAGCCTCGGTAGAGCGATACGTCAAGCGAGCCTCTGAAAGCCGAAGTTGATTTCCTGTAGGGGCAAGTCTATATATCCTTTGCTTCTTGTTTGAGGCAAAGCGGATCGGGACAGATGCACTATTGCCGTTTGAAATGGCAGTCTGCTTGAGCGGAACGGGGTGTTACATCCTACCCAACTCAGAAAAAGTCTCGTCCTCGAGACTTACTAAGGACAAGCAGTAATCTAGGGTTGAGGCAATCCTAGACAAGTCGTTGTACTTGTTCATTGGATATTCACTTGCACAAGCTTCAAAATCAGCATATCGCTTAGACTGGATCGTGCGCACTTTCGAAGTGCACTTCTAGCGTGAACACGTCAACCAGCTTAGTGATAGCGAAGTCTTAGCACTCGAGTTTCACCTTTTTCTAAGTCTTGGATGGTGCACTAGTTCAAGGCGTCCCTCGAATAGATGCATTTAACCAAACTTAGAGTTAGTAAAAATCGGACAAGCTACTAGCGATACTCTCAAGGGTTCGCACAGGTTGGCACAAAGGCCACTCGCAGCATACAACCAGACAAGCAATCATATCAATCAAAACGTATTTTGAAAGTATTTAGACTTATTGTTGGAACATCCCATCGAGGCATTGAGAGAGAGCGTGCACATAACCCACGAACGAGCTTTCGAAACAGAGATATCGAATTGAGGCCAAAGGCGTAGAAGCCAGGCTCTGATACCATTCTGTCACGCCCCGATCTCCCGCAGGCTATTTTGGCCGTTCCCGCTAGGCGGGAATCACCCTCGCCAGCGCTCCCGCGGAACGATCGCTTTGACCCATCCGGGCGTGATGCCGCACGAGCGTGATCCACGCCCGTGCAAGGCCATGGTTCATTGGCTGGCGGCAAGAGTTCTAAGCCACAGAGTCGCACAGATTGTCCGAGTGCAGCGGAGTCATAAACGCATAGCGATTTGATAACAGATTCACTGAGTCGACAATATAGCGGAAGCATTGAAACACAAGTTAAAGTAAAGCAGCTCTTTTTATTGATATAACAAGTGTTACAGGCGGCGTATAGCCGAGATTACAAGTCGCTCAAGCCTCTCCCTCTGAAACAGTAAAAAAAAGCGTGTCAAGTGGCTACAATTATGGAATGATTGTACAGGCGATGGTCAGGTGACGCTCCAACATTATGTCTTGTATATGTGCTTCAGTCCCGGACGCACCATTGCAAGGCTTCAGAGGGAACTCCTGGCCTTAGCACGCACGAAGGAGGCATCCGCACCGAACGAGGTTCTCCCGTACCCTGCATACAAACTGGTGGATTATCAGTACATTGAATGCACTGGTGGGGAAGCTACTCGCCCGCTCGACAAATCCAAACATGTAATACAGGTTCCGTGCACCAACTATTAAGTTGTCTTTCTAGTTGCCTTAGGATCAGTTTTATGCAAATATTGAATAGCCTAACGTATCGGGCAGTGCGCCGTGAAACATGAGAGGAAATACGGCGAGACTTACCAACTTACCATCTCCTTCCCTGTCCAAGGCAAACATTGAGGCAACATTGTTAATTCAAGCACGGGCAAGTATAACATTCAGAAGGCATAGCATATGCAAACACGAGGGTCATTTTATAACATGATCGTTCAGGTGTTCAGTTGATGCGATGCAATGACTTGCACGCGGGTAGCCGCTAAGCGAGGATGACTTATCTATATGAACAGGAGTCGCTGGCATAGCCATAAAGGACAGTTATAGCACATGAAAGAAGATGAATGCAGCGACACAGATCAGGAGCGCTACAGATCATTCCTTCTGAGTCAGGCGGCTACTTAGTCTGTGAGCAAGAATGGCGTGAAGGATAAGTTCACAAGCGCTACACACTATTCTGCCCGAAGCAGGCAGACTAACAGGGGTTCCTGTCCGGATCGGATCGGCCCGGTGCCCCGGAGACCATCCGCAGGAACAGAGATCAGGAGAATCTCACTTGAAACAAGTTGTCCGCGACATGCAGGTCAGGGTCTTTTCCAATTTCACGTGATACTCGAGTACGGTAGAACAGGAGTACAGTGGTACAGTAGAACAGTAGTATAGTGGTACAGTATTACAGGAGATATTTGAATCATGATTCTGTACAGTGATTAACTTGCTTGATGCATTCCCCTGGTTCGGGGATGCCTTAGGTGACCTAACGGTCTCGGATATTTGCAGGTTCATTCAGGCACGGAACGACTACATAGTAGTCTCCCGGGGTTTGGATAAAAACACGGTAACATTCAAGCAGACAAGCATGCGTTTCTAAGGAACATAAGCAGGCACGTTGCTCGGACCCGAAGGTAAGCCGAGAGATAAAACCGTTAAGGGACTTAGCATGCGAGGGTCTGAATATAAGCAGTATTTCAATTTCCATGTTCTAGCAAGCAATACAAGTTGGGATTATTTCCTTAGCTAGGTGCGTTGGATTTATTAGCATGCAGGGGTGATTCACCTAGTGACTAGCATGAATATTCTAGATTTTATGTGTGCTGGCTAAGCAAAGACAAGTTCACCGTAGCCACCCACCTTAGCGATGATTCGCCTCGGTAGAGCGATACGTCAAGCGAGCCTCTGAAAGCCGAAGTTGATTTCCTGTAGGGGCAAGTCTGGATATCCTTTGCTTCTTGTTTGAGGCAAAGCGGATCGGGACAGCTGCACTATTTCCGTTTGAAACGGCAGTCCGCTTGAGCGGAACGGGATGTTACATCCTACCCAACTCAGAAAAAGTCTCGTCCTCGAGACTTACTAAGGAAAAGCAGTAATCTAGGGTTGAGGCAATCCTAGACAAGTCGTTGTACTTGTTCATTGGATATTCACTTGCACAAGCTTCGAAATCAGTATATCGCTTAGACTGGATCGTGCGCACTTTCGAAGTGCACTTCTAGCGTGAACACGTCAACCAGCTTAGTGATAGCGAAGTCTTAGCACTCGAGTTTCACCTTTTCCTAAGTCTTGGATGGTGCACTAGTTCAAGGCGTCCCTCGAATAGTTGCATTCAACCAAACTTAGAGTTACTAAAAATCGGACAAGCTACTAGCGATACTCTCTAGGGTTCGCACAGGTTGGCACAAAGGCCACTCGCAGCATACAACCAGACAAGCAATCATATCAATCAAAACGCATTTTAAAAGTATTTAGACTTATTGTTGGAATATCCCATTGAGGCATTGAGAGAGAGCGTGTACATAACCCACGAACGAGCTTTCGAAACAGAGATATTGAATTGAGACCAAAGGCGTAGAAGCCAGGCTCTGATACCATTCTGTCACGCCCCGATCTCCCACAGGCTATTTCGGCCGTTCCCGCTAGGCGAGAATCACCCTCGCCAGCGCTCCCGCGGAACGATCGCTTTGACCCATCCGGGCGTGATGCCGCACGAGCGTGATCCACGCCCGTGCAAGGCCATGGTTCATTGGCTGGCGGCAAGAGTTCTAAGCCACAGAGTCGCACAGATTGTCCGAGTGCAGTGGAGTCATAAACGCATAGCGATTTGATAACAGGTTCACTGAGTCGACAATATAGCGGAAGTATTGAAACACAAGTTAAAGTAAAGCAGCTCTTTTTATTGATATAACAAGTGTTACAGGCGGCGTATAGCCGAGATTACAAGTCGCTCAAGCCTCTCCCTCTGAAACAGTAAAAAAAAGCGTGCCAAGTGGCTACAATTATGGAATGATTGTACAGGCGATGGTCAGGCGACGCTCCAACATTATGTCTTGTATATGTGCTTCAGTCCCGGACGCACCGTTGCAAGGCTTCAGAGGGAACTCCTGGCCTTAGCACGCACGAAGGAGGCATCCGCACCGAACGAGGTTCTTCCGCACCCTGCATACAAACTGGTGGATTATCAGTACATTGAATGCACTGGTGGGGAAGCTACTCGCCCGCTCGACAAATCCAAACATGTAATACAGGTTCCGTGCACCAACTATTAAGTTGTCTTTCACCAACTATTAAGTTGTCTTTCTAGTTGCCTTAGGATCAGTTTCATGCAAATATTGAATAGCCTAACGTGTCGGGCAGTGCGCCGTGCAACATGAGAGGAAACACGGCGAGACTTACCATCTCCTTCCCTGTCCAAGGCAAACATTGAGGCAACATTGTTAATTCAAGCACGGGCAAGTATAACATTCAGAAGGTATAGCATATGCAAACACGAGGGTCATTTTATAACATGATCGTTCAGGTGTTCAGTTGATGCGATGCAATGACTCGCACGCGGGTAGCCGCTAAGCGAGGATGACTTATCTATATGAACATGAGTCGCTGGCATAGCCATAAAGGACAGTTGTAGCACATAAAAGGAGATGAATGCAGCGACACGGATCAGGAGCGCTACAGATCATTCCTTCTGAGTCAGGCGGCTACTTAGTCTGTGAGCAAGAATGGCGTGAAGAATAAGTTCACAGGCGCTACACACCATTCTGCCCGAAGCAGGCAGACTAACAGGGGTTCCTGTCCGGATCGGATCGGCCCAGTGCCCCGGAGACCGTCCGCAGGAACAGAGATCAGGAGAATCTCACTTGAAACAAGTTGTCCGCGACATGCAGGTCAGGGTCTTTTCCAATTTCACGTGATACTCGAGTACTGTAGAACAGGAGTACAGTGGTACAGTAGAACAGTAGTACAGTGGTACAGTATTACAGGAGATATTTGAATCATGATTATGTACAGTGATTAACTTGCTTGATGCATTCCCCTGGTTCGGGGATACTTTAGGTGACCTAACGGTCTCGGATACTTGCAGGTTCATTCAGGCACGGAACGACTACATAGTAGTCTCCCGGGGTTTGGATGAAAATACGGTAACATTCAAGCAGACAAGCATGCGTTTCTAAGGAACATAAGCAGGCACGTTGCTCGGACCCGAAGGTAAGCCGAGAGATAAAATTGTTAAGGGACTTAGCATGCGAGGGTCTGAATATAAGCAGTATTTCAATTTCCATGTTCTAGCAAGCAATACAAGTTGGGATTATTCCCTTAGATAGGTGCGTTGAATTTATTAGCATGCAGGGGTGATTCAGCTAGCGACTAGCATGAATATTCCAGATTTTATGTGTGCTGGCTAAGCAAAGACAAGTTCACCGTAGCCACCCACCTTAGCGATGATTCGCCTCGGTAGAGCGATACGTCAAGCGAGCCTCTGAAAGACGAAGTTGATTTCCTGTAGGGGCAAGTCTGGATATCCTTTGCTTCTTGTTTGAGGCAAAGCGGGTCGGGACAGCTGCACTATTGCCGTTTGAAACGGCAGTCCGCTTGAGCGGAACGGGGTATTACATGCACGAGTTACACGGATTATCAGGTGTATTGCAGAAGATGTTCAAGTGTTCCATATGTATAAGTGTATTATACTCATGATCCGTTCAGGTGTTTCAGCTTATTGGATACGATGCAATGACTCGCACGTGGATTACCGTTAAGCGAGGATGACTTATCTATATGAACAAGAGATCGCTGGCATAGCCATAAAGGATGAGTTATAGTCATTAACGAGGATGGAATGCAACAAAAGCATAAGAGGCGCTACAAACTATCTCGTCCAAGCATATGAGACTAAATATGAAGTTCCATCCGGATCGGATCAGCCCCGGTGCCCCAGAGACCATCCGTGGAACGAGATTCGAATATCCCCCTTGATTCCAAGTTATCCGCGACATGCAAGTCTTGGGTCTTCCATATTCACAACTTGACATGATAATCCATAATTTTTGTTCTGAACGAGCATTGCTCCACGAGCTGTAATTCTTGATTTGCTTGACATGATTCTCGTTCAGTCTTCAACTTGACTTGATGCATTCTCCTGGTTCGGGGATTGCCTTGGCGATCTAATGGTCCCGATACTTGCAGGTTCATATTGCACAGAAGGACTATTCGGTAGTCTTCTGGCTAACTAAATGCATGCACGATACATGATAGTGATACTTGATTGTGGCATAAGTTTTTTTATGGCAAACATTAGAACGAGACAACGAATACAAGTTAACAAATGAGCAGGCAAACATTGCATTTATGTAACCATAAGCATTTACGTTGGCACGATCTATGGGTAAAGCGAGGGGTAAAACCATAAAGGGACAAATTGAGCGACATAATCTAGGGACGTGCAGTGTAAACAAGTGTACAGTGCACTACATAGAGTATATATCATTCTATTCGAGGCATAGCGGGGTCTACTTGCACAAGGCAAGGGTAGCATGCAAGGGTCCATTTATAAGCAAAATTTTATTTCCATGTTCTAACACAAGCAATACAAGTTGGGATTATTCCCTTAGCTAGGTGCGTTGTATTCTTTATTAGCAAGCAGGGGGTGATTCACCTAGCGACTAGCATGTATCGTCTATATTTAAGTGTGCTTGCTAAGCAAAGACAAGTTTATCGTAGCCACCCACTTTAGCGATGATTCACCTCGGTCGAGCGATACTCCGAGCGAGCCTTTGAAAGTCTGTTTGAACTCCTGAAGGGCCAAGTCTGGAAATTATTTGCCTCAAACGAGTCATCTGGTTGAGCAAAGCGTATCGGGTCATTGCACTTGTGTCGTTTGAATCGGCTGTCCGCTTGCACGAAATATGTCGTCACATATAGAATATAGATAATTCATCCAACAGAGTCCAAACATGATGAGGCAACATCTCTCTCAGAGCAATAGGTAGTAACCTCTCTATAAACATATGAAAATCATGACTCTTTATCCTTGTCAGCTTGCGTTCGTTGAGATCAACACATCTTGCCAGATTTGACACGTAGCCGTCAGAAAATCTCAACTTTAAAATCCAGTTGCATATTATCAATTTATCCTCCCTACTCAATATAAACGGCGTTGGAGGCTTGACCCAATTAACGTTGCCACTTCGTTTTAGGTGCAAATCTGAACGCCTGCAAATAATTTTTAAGTCCTTTCTTGCTTTGACATTGTCTTTCATTTTTTCCTTGATATCCATCACTGTATTGAAGATGTTGTCGAATTCATTCTTTTCGATATGCATGACATCAAGATTGTGCCTTATGAGATTGTCCTTCCAATAAGATAAGTCCCAAAAGATACTCCGCTTCGTCCAATTATGCCTATGTCCAAACCCTTCAAAGTGATCGCCCAATATCGGATCTTCCATCATAGTCGGCAATCTATCTACCTCTTTCCAAACATTTTCTCCTGTCAGTCTCAATGGAGAGGATATAGTTCATGTTTACCAGCTCTAAAGGCATCTTTGTTCCTTCTCCACGGATGCGACGCAAGAAGGAACTGACGGTGACAATCAAAAAAAAATTTCCTCTGTTCTGGAGACGGAATGCCTTACTCTTTTCCATACATATCGGACAAGACAAAGTACCATGAGTACTCTACCCCGATAACATCCCATATGCTGGAAAATTGTTGATAGTCCCCATGAGAGACTCTCTCATCTGAAAGTTCTGCTCCTTCGATATATTATATGTCCGAACGCCGAATTGCCATACTTGTTTTAACTCATCCACCAATGGCTGCAAGTAGATATCGATGTTCTTCTTTGGATTTTTTATACCGGGTGTGATAAGTGTAAAGAACATGTAAGGAATCTTCATGCACATCCACGGTGGTAGATTGTAAGGAGTCAAAATTATCGGCCAACAAGAGTACTGAGATCCCGACTGTCCGAAAGGTGTGATTCCATCAGAACATAAATCCAACCGGACATTCCTGGGCTCAGCAGCAAATTCAGGATGATACAAATCAAAATGCTTCCATGCCTCTCCATCGGAAGGATGAGATAATTCACCTGCATCCATCTTTCATTCCTTGTTATGCCATATCATGTGTTGTGCTGTATTTGCGGACATATACATCCTCTGCAGCCTCTTTGTGATCGGTAAAATCTGCATGTACTTGTAGGGACGCAACATTGCTCGTACAGTTGACTTTTCTTTGCCCCGAATTGGCTTGTATCGATCCGCATAACAGAAAATGCATCTTTATCATTATTCTCCTTGTAGTACAACATGCAACCATTTCGACAATAATCTATCTTTTCGTAGCGAGTTTTCGTATCATCATCTTTAACTTGTAAAAGTTTTCAGGCAACTCTTTCGATCCTTTTGGCAACAACTCTCTAACAAACAGAATTATATGGTCGTAGCATTCCTGCGGCAAGTTAAAATCAGACTTTAGGTTCAACAGCCGCATCACCACTGATATGACATAATGAGAATCACAACCCGGGTATAACGGAGTATCGACATTATTGAACATATCATAGAATTCCTTCGTATCAGGATTATGATCCTGATGAACAAAACTTGGACCGGCCGCATCAAATACCAACTCACGTGCCAGGTTTCGCGGTCTATATTAAAATTTATCTCTGAGAGTGGACTCTTCTACCTCCGTATTGAAGGAGGAATGATGATATTGCGAAAACAAAGGTTCTCCTTAAGTCGTCCACTCCTTATACTTCGGTACGAAATTCTTCTTGTAGAGATGCTACCTCACGAAATCCACCTCTTTGAATGGTATATTATGACATTTGACACAAGGACACTTAATGAGTCTCACATCCCTGAAATAAGGTTGACTACTGGCGTATTTGAGAAATTTCTCAACGCCCACCAAAAAATTATCGGTCAAACCAATCCTACTCTCATGTCGCCGATTGTACATCCACGATCGGTAAACTAAGTATCGACTCATTGATTATGCATGTATCATATATATCCAAACAATATGTTATACATTTACGCATAATTTTGAGTATTTTTGGTGTTATTTCTTAGTATTTTTGAAAATAAATGAAATAGTAGTAACAACATTTGTCGATTAATTTACATGCGATAGATAAGTTTGAATCATTGCAAAGAATGCTACTTTCTCATTTCACAATTATGTTCGGTAAAATCACGACAATGTCGAGTCACTTTGATGTTTGAATCATGTTTTGAGTTTCCTTGGAGCCTAGACATACGTGAGGCATATCCAACATGTGCATGGACATGGATACGATCAGTATTTGTGCAACCTACATGTTGCTGCTGAAGTTATATTGACAATAACTCTATTGGTTCTTACGGTAAAAATATAATTATTTGCCGGATATAATCACGTGAGATTGTAATCACAGCTAATCTAATCAACGATTATGTTCACGAAAGAAATTAACAAAATGGTGAACAACAAACTAACGATGCAATCGAACTACTTCTTTACAAGAAAGAAGTTTGATGTGCAATTTAGTTGTAAAAATTTCTAAAATATTAATAATTATTTTTTTTCAATTAAAAAAAATCGGATACCCCGATCTGAAACCGTCAAACCCGACACTCATAGAAATAGTCTGATACAAATTCCAATACCGATACTGCGAAACTTGCTTGTAATATGAGCTATGTTCTGCTGCTTGCCAAGCCTACTAATATGAATATTTTTTGTTTGTGTCGATATAGTTCGGGTCCTTGTCTAGTATATCGTGTTTTTACGTGTCCGTGTCCAACGTATCGTATATATATGTGAGGAGCACCCAAAATCCAAATACAATAATTAACAAAATTGAAATGAGGGTTAGGGTTTACCTTAGCCGGAGGAGGAGCTTAGAGGAGAGGGGTTGCGGCGAGTCGCTGGAGAGGGAGGAAGCGGGGGCGGGTCGTCGGAGGAGGGGGCGGGTCGGGTTTGGGGTCGCCACAAACTAAGAGATGGAGGGGGTCGCGCGAAGGAGGGGGCGGTGGTGGAGGAGGAGGAGGAGGAGGAGGAGGAGGAGGAGGGCTCGCCGGAGAGGGGGATGGGCTGCTTGTCGCCGGAGAGGGGGAGGGGGTCAGTGGAGGAGGAGGAGGAGGAGAGGGCGATTGAGGGGGAAGGGGTCGGTGGGGGAGGTCGGGGGTCGGTGGGTCGGTGGAGGAGGCGATCGCCGGAGAGGGGGAGATGGTCGGTGGGGGAGGAGGTCGCCGAAGAGGGGTATGGGGTCGGTGGGGATATATATATATATATATATATATATATATATATATATATATATAGAGAGAGAGAGAGAGAGAGAGAGAGAATGGGAGAAAATTGAAACTGGCTAAGTTTTCGCGACGAAGTAACAGTGACGAATTAGCGAGGGAATATTGACGAAATATAACATATTTGGTTTACATAAATAATTTAGTCGTTATTTCGTCGCATTTTCCTCGCTGACAGCGACGGATTAGTTTTCGTCGCTGAGATCCGTCGCTATTTAACATTATTTTTGTACTGTCTGCAAATATATAGTTATGAAGGTTTTATTTTAAACAAATTATTATGAAGATTATCTCTCCTTGAATTGGTAATTTATCTCTGTTAATTTGGTATTATGCTTATAAAGCGCTACTAATCTTATTGTATGTCTTTCTCATCTGGTTCTTGAACCTTGTACACTTGTATCTAGACTAATAGCAATAATGAAACTAAGAACTACCCCAGCTGATCTATCATTTAGAATTATACCGAACTTGTTTTTTTTTAAAAGGTTGGAGTTACAATGCGGTATTGTAATCGCAGATTTATGAGTTCAATCCTTCAATACATTGCTTAGCAGTTGCTAGACATTAGCAACTGATTGCAGATCTCAACAGAGGATGAGGAAGTGATAACTTTAAGCAATCAGATATTGGTAGATACACATTGTAATATTTTTCGCAGATATAGAGCATGCAATTTAAGAGCATAAATAATTTATGGTTTACTGAAAACTTTTGCAAGTTATGAGAAGGTTTGTCTGAAGCTATTTGAAAATTTTGTAATCCAACTTTTATGCCAATATAAAACCTGTTTTTTTTTCATATAAATGAGGATAAAGAGCGTCCCTAAACCGTCAAAAGTAAGTTGCTCAATTGTCCAAATAATTAAACAAGGCTTGAGCATATGAAAAACTTGGGATGGAATTAAGATTATCCAAGCCAAATTTCACGACATAGTTTACCACCCTCGCTATTCCAGACAAACACAGCGAAGTGACGTAAGATATAGCGCAGTAAGGTGAATGCTAGTTCAAGGTGTGTAAAAGGACAGACGATACAGAATCTGGTCCGAAATTCGGTTCGATCAAATTCGTTCCGGGTCGGCCCGGATCCGGTCAACGGACCGGTCCGCTCCGGCCCACCGGTCCGGACTGGGTCGGAGGATCCGACCACCCGCAAGTCCCGTCCGGTCCGGCCCGGTCTCGACTTTGTTCAGGTCGGATCCAATTTGATCGGCCCGGTCCGGACAAGTTCGGTTCGGCCTTTTTTTTTTTTTTTTAATATCCGTTGGGGGTATTTTTACCTAGTGGCTATTTTTTGAACGTTTTAGATATATTTTGGTCATTTTGATAAAAATGACCAAAATATCCATTATAACAACTCTTTTTTTAGGATATTTGGGGTCATATGGCTCCAATAAATTTTTATAAATAGTCAATAATTCATGAAAAATAAACACAACACAATTTTTTACTTCTTACAAAATTTCTTCCCTCTTACAAAGTTTAGAAAAAAGACAATTACAAAGTTTAGAAGGAAAGCAATTACTGGAGTCCAACTTCTTTTCTTTCAAGATATTTTCTTGTGAATTTTTTTTTTTTTGAGGCTTCTAGCAGACGTTACAAGTAACTTTAATATTATCGGAAAAAATTTCTTATTTGAGATTTTTCTTTCCTCTCTCTCTCTCTCTCTCTCTCTCTCTCTCTCTCTGTTTTTGTAGAGAAGTAATTAATTTTGCTCTAAATTTTTTTGAAAATTTATTTTTTTTAAAATATGGATGTATAAGGTTCAAACCAACCTTTTAAAAATTATGATTATTATAATAATATGTTTGAAAATAATCATATTTCTGACTATGTACCACCGACACAAATGTCACATCTTGAAGTTAGGAGTATGGCTACGGCTACAAATGTTGATAATAGAAAAAAAATTATGAAATTATTTTACAAAAATATTTGTCACTGATAGTGAAGGCGCACCGGTTTTAGATCCAAAAGATCAAAAACAAATACCTAAGGCTGCAGAATGTAAGAAATGTAAGCGGGTTTACAAATAAAAAAAATTTGATGGCACGGACACTTTAAAAAGACACTACGAAAGTTGCTTTAGCAAAGACACACTGCAGGCAAGACAAACACAGCTAAGTACCGGTGGTTAAGGATCTTCTATAGTTAACTCTACTTATTCTGATGCTCGTAAGAAGACTGAGTTAACAAGATATATTATTTGTGAGGAACAACCATTTACATTTGGTGAGAGTGATTTCTATCATAATTATGCAAGTAATAGATCTACTGCTTGAGCAGAGGCTCTGAATTTTTTTCAAAAAGATAAAACTGCTTTGAAAGAAAGTTTTATGCATGTTAGTAAATTAGCTCTAACTTCTGATATATGGACTACTAACAAAGTTATGCTTATATTTGTATCACAACACATTATATAGATCCAAGATGGATGTTGCAAAAAATGCATCATTTGTCTAAGGCATTTAGAATTTTCACATACCGGCGCTGTAATCGATGGCGGTATTATGTAATTTGTGCGTGAATATGATATTCACAATAAAATATTTTAGATTTTTTTTGATAATGGTAGTAATAACACTTCTTCTATTAATGTTTTGAAAACATAATTTACGGATATGTTATAAGGTAGACTTTTTCATGTTAGCTGTGCTTGTCATATTATTAATTTAATTGTACAAGAATGTCTTGAATTCTTTCAACTAAATTTAGAAAATGTTAGATTATGTTTACAGAGTTTAAACACTTCTACAAGTAGACAACAAGCTTTTAAAATTTTATGTACACAATATGGTGTTACTTTTAGGCGATATTCTAAGGATGCACCACATAGATGGAATTCTACTTTTTTAATGTTGAAATCTTTCATTAAGCTTAAAGATGTTATTACACATTATTGTAATACTAATCCTAGTTTTGATTATCAAGTAACTGAGAATGATTGGTTAATTACTACTTTTATTTTTTGAATTTTTAGAATTATTTTACAATGCTACAACCATTCTATCTGGAGTTTATTATCCAAGTTCTCATTTAACTATAACAGAAATTCTTAGCATGTCTCATTTATTTTCTAGATATAGAAATGTTCCCTGGTTTTGATTATGTGTTTTCCAAAATGGAAGCCAAGTTTAAAAAATATTGGGATAATATACCTATTCTATATTATTTGGCTTCAATTTTTTATTCCAAGATAAAATTAGATTGTGCATATATTTTATTGGATTATTTACACTAACTACTCCTAAGTTTTGGGCTTATTACATGGGGTACCCCTATTTTTAAACTAATTACACTGATCACCCATATGTTTTATGTTTATTACACGGGGTACCCCTACTTTAAGATAAAAATAAAAAGTTATAACACTAACTACCCATATTTTTATTTATTTTTTTCTAAAGGGAGGGGTGGTCAGTGTAATTAGTTTAAAAGTAGGGGTACCCTGTGTAATAAATCCAAAACTTAGGAGTAGTTAGTGTAAATAACCCTATTTTATTAGACGAATTTGAAGAAAATATGATAGTTGATGTAGATAGCTTGAAAGTAGAAATTAAAAATGTTTTAGATAGTTTAATTGATTTATATGAAGAAAGAGTTGTATCCAGCCGACCCGGTACAGCCGTTCAAGGTAGTAGCTCTGGTTTTGTGTCTAAATTATCATATGTTAAAAGTGTACTACAAAGGAAGAAAAAAAATTCCAACCCACTCAAGAATTGTTCTTATATCTAAATTCTTATGAAGAAGATGAAGATGACTTTTCAACTTATTATTCAATTTTAGAATGGTGGAAGAGACACGAAAAAACTTATCATGTACTTTCTTCTATAGCACGTGATATTCTAATGGTCCCGGTGTCCACGGTAGCATCAAAATCTTGTTTTAGTGCAGGTTCAAGGATGCTAAGCAAGAAGATGAGTCGGTTACTGCCAGATATTTTGGAAGCTTGTGTCTGCGTTAATGATTGGACCCGTGCTGAAAAAAGAACTCAAGACTCAAGAGATGAAAGTGTCGATATCACAGAGCTGGATTTTAATTCTCTTATTATAGATGACGCTACTAAAGGAGCAGCTGAGCAATAAACTTCAACGAAAGACGGACGACGAATTTTTTTGAAAAGTCTTGTACATTATTTACAAACTTTATGCAAATAAAATATCATTTACAAGTTTCTATTTTTTTTTACTTAATGTTATAATACATTTATAATTTTATTGTCATTAATAAAAAAAATTCAACGTTTTCTTACTTAATGTTCTAAGTTGTTTACATTTAACTTATTTATTTCTTTATAAATAACTTCTTTAAATTTTAAGTTATAAATTTATATTTAAATTAAAAAAAAGATTTATACATTTTTTTATAAGTTATTCAAAAAAAATTCAACTTCTAAATATTTAGATTTTAACTTATACTTAAAGTTATATAAATATTGATATAAAGAAATCAAATAAAATTTTCTTACTTAATGTTTATATAAATTTTTACATAAATTATACCAAAAATATTTATAACAAATAATTTATAATTTTCAAATTATACAAAATTAACTTACTAACAAAAAAACCTATAAATTTTAACTTGAATTTATTAACATATAATTTATATCATATAAATTATATATATATATATATATATATATATATAGAGAGAGAGAGAGAGAGAGAGAGAGAGAGAATAAGGGAGGTGAGATGGCACCTCACTCTAAAAACAAAGGTGGCGGTGACGTGGCACAATCCCAACCACACATTTCATAATTGGCAATTTGCACTTAACCCCCTCCCCTCGTTTGTGTGGTTGAGATTGTGCCACGTCACCGCCACCTTTGTTTTTAGAGTGAGGTGCCATCTCACCTCCCTTATTCTCTCTCTCTCTCTCTCTCTCTCTCTCTCTCTCTCTCTATATATATATATATATATATATATAAACGTAAAAAAAATTAAAACTTTAAAAAAAATCGGGCCGGCTTGGTCCACCGCGGACCGTGTCACGGGTTCGGACTGGGTCGGGTGCCAAGCCGACCGGACCGGCCCGCTCTCCCCGCCAGGTTGGGCCCGGACCGACCCGAACCCGATCAAAACCGGTCAAACCGGACCGCGGGCCAGGCTAGCCCAGCCCAATACACATCTTGAATGCTAGTGAGGCGAGCAAAGTGAAAAGGAGTGAGAAAAGAAAAACAAATAAATGGAAGAAGTCTTCTGGATCGAAAGCAAGAACCAATAGCTGATGAGGTAGCATATGGTCACGCAAAAGAGTTTCATATTTTCCTAATGTCACGTGGACAACCATGAGCAATCTTAGTTTTTACAAAATAGAAATGGTCTTTACGGATACCTAAGCCAAAAAAAAAACGATCAAGATTCATGGCAGACGTTCTCTGTGATGGATGCATGTTCTTCAAAGAGCTCGATTCGTAACTTCACTGGCTTGGACGTGGATACTCAGTTGTATGATGGGGAGGAGTGGACGCAGTGCCAATGGTCGTGAGTATACAACAAGATCACAAAGAAGTATGATCATTGGTGTTTCCAACCTTCAATTCCAAAATAGTCTTATAAACCTATGATCCTCCTTCCCACAATTAACCTCTTTGAACCCATGGAAAGCAAAAACAAAAACAAAAAAAAGGTCAGAAATAGCACAACAAACAAAACTCTAGCTTCAGCTGCTTAAACACAAAGCTCAAAATAATTGGAAAGGCCAAGAGCTCCCCTGAAGGTAAATTTCAACCCGAGTAGGTGATAGAAAGTCCAGCATACAATAGCAAAGTCCCAAACTAATCAACCTGGCCGAGAATTATCAACGGAAAACCTCAAGATCTAATTGATAGCAGAGCAAATATCTCGTGGAAACATGCGCATATATATATACAGCACTAAAAAGAAAAGAAAAAAACAGTATGCGGAGCCATCAGGTACAGAGCGTGTAGAGGTGGTATCCAACTTCCAGATTAATTGGGACAATCTTGAAATCTACAGGAAATATATATATATATATATATATATATATATATTGGTCCAGCTTGGGATTAAGCTGGAGGTCGGTTCTGTAGATATGACGCTAGATTATCATGAAAATGGTTATAACAAGTTCTTTGACATCTATACTTGTCAAATGCAGGTATCATGAAGTTACCCTGGCCAAAATGTTTGCTCAATGTCCATACAGACAAGAAAGATATACATACACACAAAAAGTAAAGCTTTTACAATCACAAAGATGGTTAAGTTTAAATTTAGGTACAAAACCAGAACCAAGAAAAAAAAGTAAAAGGGAACATAAAAGTATTGTTACTCCATAATTTACTTTTACCAGAAAAAAGTTACATTTGCAATCATCCTAGGATGGCCTGCTTGTTCTTAGAGCAGTTTGAACAAGAAGAGATGACCAGTTTGAACAATAAGTAGTTTAGTAGCCCAGACCCCACCCCCATCCAACCTTAGTCATTGCATCATCTAATCTCCCTCCCCTCCCACAGCTAAAGACCATCAATGTGAGAGTGAAGCACCAACTGCCCACCCCACTTGCTAAATTGCCCATCAACAACCCAAGACCACCATATGATGCCATGAAGAGCAAAAACCACCACCACCACCACCCTCCCTTGCACAGAAAAATGTCAGCAGCAACACCGCCTCCGGTGGAAGTCGGTGCGCAAGGAACCATCGCCTCGCTTATCTCCCAAGAAATCGAGTACCTTAAAAGGCTCGACGTAAGCCACAAAGGCGATGCATCCTCCGCAAGTCGTTCCTCCGAACCCAAGTCGGGTTACCGTCTACCAACGTATAAGAAAAAGAAGAAGGCTATCTGCGGCAGCAGCAGTGGCAACAGCAGCTTCGTACCGAGCATTTGCTCTGCGGTGGAGATCTCTGAAACCAAGTACCGGAACCTGAGAACCGACGGCAAGAAGCTGCCTCGGGAGGACTAGCCAATGGACTCGGAGAGTTTGGAGAAGCCGAGCTTCTTGAGCCGGCTTCTCATGGGGTTGTTGCACTTTAGGTCCACGACTTCGACGATGTAGGTGTGTCCTCCTTTCTTCTCCACACTATCTGTGCCCATGCTTGTATGTTTCTCTGTAACGGTTCCTGCAGAGCTGAGCATCGAAGATCGGTGCCCATTTCTCCGAGGCTTGGGCTTCTGCACGTCTAGGGGGCTTCTGCTGCCAGAATTGCTGCTATTACTACTGCTGCCACTGCTGCTGCCAGGTTTTCTTAGCTGAGTTCTTTTCGGACTGTAGCCACATGGTACCGAAACTGGGGCAGTCTGAAGTTTCTTCAGAGAGGATGCGGAGGCCTTAGCTGAGTCCTTGACGGATTCCAGTTCAAGAGACATTAAGGAGCTAACCGTGCCGGTGGTGCCAACCTTGATCGTCTCACTAGCTCCATTTGTCGTTTCGGGAGTATCAGACATGATTCACGAACTCAATGTACTTGGCAGAGATCAATCTTCTGGCAGAATGTAATACAAATTAGAAGTGTATAAAAGTTCTGGCAGAATGTAATACAAATTAGAAGTGTAGAAAAGAGGAATGAAAGGTGCAGTGCAGTTCTTGTACGAAATTTCTAACTGATATTAATGTCTAGACAAAAACATGTTAAGAACAATTAAAGCTGTGCTTGGTCCCACACTTATATTTAACAATATTAACAGTTTTCTTTCGTTTGTTTGATCACAAAAAGAAAAGCATCTCATTTTCCTTTGTGGTCAAGGTAATGAATAGCATGCTATGAAAGAAAATAATTGCACTCCATGTTTTTCTGTGATGAACATTATGAACTTCACTTTAGGAAAAGCAAAGAAGAAAAGGGGAATGAGGCTCTTTTCTTTTGTGATGATACCTGGTAAAGTAATGATGATGTACTTTGTGATATATAAAAACGTATAAGTTGATATTACAATGAAATATAAGAAACAAAAAGTAGAGGAGGATGTTTGGCAATGGAATCTAAGAAACCAAAAGTAGAGGAGGATGTTTGGCACATCGGTAAGACTTGGCACTAGCTAATGGATATAATAAACATAAGAGGAAGTCTATATGAACAAATAATTAGCTCAAACAACATATCATTTAACTCTAAATAAAATAAGTCAGATCAAACAACTTAAAGACGATTCCTATGGAAGAACATCCACAACAATCGGAAGCTTTCTACTAAAACAAGTTACTGTCATGGATCATAGTCTCTGGATGTTACCTAAATGTGACATTCCCATATTATGACTCAGTAAGTTCTAAATCCCAGGAGTCTGAATCATATAGTAGGCCCATCTACTTGGTGCCTATTTAATGGATCAAAAATTGAGCGCCTCAAAATTCTCATGCATTTGTGTTAATGAAAAAAGTTTAGGCAGACAAGGCAGGAGACGGATTGTTCATGAGTTTATATGAATCCAGCTAGAGGTTGAACGGAATTCTACCTTGAGTAGTGAGTACATAAATTTGTGTGACAAGGAGGAAAAAGGAAAATGACAGTGGATTAGGGGGCATCAAACTGTTGGGCGTGCGTAAGCGATGCCAACCCACTTGAGATAACCAACCAATCTAACGAACATCAAGCACAGATCAAAGACAACGTATATGGCAGTGACTACGTCACCTGGACAAATTCCAATCTATATAACTCAGATGAAATTACAAGATTGACAAAATCAATGTTAAACCCTTTGTCCTAATAGGTTCAACCCCCTCACCACACTCAAAAAGAAAAGAAAGATATTACAATTGAAATCACTCACCAAACCCTGTAGCAATTTTTCTAAACGAAGGAAACGACTCCTCGATCAGATCTCCTCTTTCTTCTGTCTTGGATGACGAGCCCTACGAGCAAAGCACAGACGTTCTCTTAGATTTTCTGTGGACAAGCACCCCAAATCTCCACATTTGTGCTATATCTTTGTGCCTCCACCCTCAACCCATATATATATATATATATATATATATATATATATATATATATAGGATGAAAAAATCCTATTATAGGTCATAATAGGATTTCCTAAATAGGAAACCCTATAAAAGTCAAATTATACATAGAATAGATACTCATATTCCAAACCGGACTCCAACAATCTTTCACTCCAGTCTGATGAGAGGGTGTTGACCCCATGGCTTCTTAACTGGACTCCATGCATGTTGTCCCGCGACAGAATTCCTGCTCCCCCATGCCATCGATCTCTGATCTCCCGAACTGCTTTGCATCTTCCTTCATCTCCAATTCCTCGACCGTCACGTCGACGCTAGCTGTCATGTGTAGCACCTCCTGCACCACTGGGATCCTGTCGATATCAATAACACGGCCAATACCGAAGTCCCTGACGATCAGCCTCACCGTAGGTCTTGGCTGCATGTCCCCGACTTCCGTCTTCCACCGAAACGTACTATCGTTCCGACGAGCTTCTTCACCATTGGCTGGCCCAACCAAGCGGACGGTGCGATTCTTCCGAGATTCAGACTCATGAATCTGCCCACCTTCGTGTCCGATACTGAAGTTCTTCCGTACACATGCACCCTCGAGCAGAACATCATGCACTGTGTGTAATGTCCCGCTCCGCGGAAAGGCAGTACGCTGGAATTATAGATGGATCAGATCGATGGAATACAAGTTGTGTTGGGAAATCGAGATGCTTGGTGTGATGGTGCCGCCTTGCTTAACTTGGTCGGATGGAATATTTTATAGAGCATGGTTCGAGGGTATGGTATTGCCAAGTTAGAAGACTGTACATCGCATCATATCATTCATTGGAGAATCGTAGGAGAATGTGGGATCGTGGCATGGAAACGATATTTGTATGAGTGAGTGGATCTGTCTCTTCTCCTCTACTCCTTCATGTCCTAATAAAATGAATGAATGCTAGTGTTGCTTTATTGTATTGCATTTCTAAATGTTGCTCTAGTCAACAAAAGATAGTGATGCCTTATGTTCAATGTTGTTGTAAACTAAGAAACACCCGAATGATAACTGCTAGTATTATCAACACAAGAATGCTATAAAGTCTTACATAAGAAAGTAGTAATATTTTGCAATCTGTTTTATCTGCTGGTAATACTGAGAATGAAACATTGAATATTTGTACAGGTGTCAGTGCATCAGTGCACAGTAACTATGAAGGAAATGCTTCATATGCGAGTATAATTGTGGTTTGGTACCATCGGGCCATGAGAAGGTCTGTAAGTTGGGACCTACGGGTCACCAACCGATATGAGAATGAGTAAAACAAGAATGATCAATAATTGTGAGGCTTAACATTATCTCGGTAAGAATGATTCATATTAATTATGATGTGGCTAATCCTTGTTTTGCAGGAATAAGAATAGCGGATTGTTGGTAAGAGTCGTTATTGAGCGATATGTACAAAATTCATATATATTCAATATATACTGTTGTTTCCAAAATATGTTTCATTATGCTGCTGAATATTCTGATCATTGAAATGAACCTAGTTCTTAATAGAAAGATTACTAAAGTAATATGCATGCTTTTTACATGAATACTTAGTGTCGGTTTAGGTGAGTGAGCTAGTTTCTGCTCACCAGTACTCGATATGTACTGACCCACGTTTGTGGGCATCCCCAGGTTCTCAGCTTATGGAGTAGTTGGAACTGTTCTGAGGCATCAAAGCATTGTTGGGGCATGCAGAAGCTCTTCTTCCATTGGAGGTGTCTTCTATTATAAGGGACATAATGTATGAAACAATGTTATTCAGTTGTACCAGTAAGATTGTAAGCCAAGACGGCAAATATCAATGTAAGCCAATTGGCCAAGTATCAGTTGTATATGAGAGCTTTGTAAATCTTTTGTAAGCCTTGTGCTCAATTATCATTATCAATAAAGAGAAACTTTTCATTATATTCATTGTGACTTCAATTTATCTGCTTAATTCCGCTGTGATGTCGTTGTTTCTGAGATATACCATGCCTTGTCTATCTTCTTGCCTTGTACAAGTACAATTTAGGCTTATACGACATCACGTCCGTGACTACTTTCGGTTCTTCAGAACCGGGACATGACAAATTAGTATCAGAGCACGGTTATGCGTTCTTGGACTCGACAAGTTCTAAATCAAAGTTGCTTCCACGATTACTCAAAGATGTATATGTGGATACTCAAAGTTGTGTCGGTGACTATTCAAAGTCTCTTCCGCGATTAGTTACAGTCATCTCAGTGCGTATCCAAAGTTGTCTTATGTGAGTACTCAAAGTTGCTTCTGCGATTATAGAAATTGTATCTGTGGTCGTTCTGTGTTGCTTCCGCTATTGTTCAAAAGTGCTTCCACAAACGAGAATATTTGACCTCTTGGCTACACTCACTGGATATTTTATACAATAAACCTAAATATTGTGATTGCCCTAGGTTGTGATTCTTGATTTGTAAAAGATACCAAGAACCCAACAATGATTCGATGCCATAGAAGAATAACTTGTGATTAACAATTTGCATCTGGGAATGAAGAGAAATCAATATGTGTGTTGTAATCAATGTGAATTGTGTTTAAGTAATTCCAATAAAGAAATCAACAGGAATGCTAAATTGATTCATGTGTGATGGCGAGATTGTGTGCTACATCTGAGTATGGAAATCATGTTTGTGACTGACAATGCTACCATGTAAAGGTAGTACGAAATGAATGTAGGATCAGTGTAAAGATAATTTGATTGTCAGGAACGGCTTTGTCTTTGAGTGGTATATGCCTCTACCCTCTTAGTGATGCTTGTGCAGTGACCCTTCCATAAGTGATAGTGTTGAGCCTACCAAGTAAAAATGGGGTAGTGCCGAGACTGAGTCGGGAACGATGCATGTGGTATTATGATGTGAGTGTCCCTTGGGTATTTCAGATTGCGTATCAATAGTAGACCCTCGATGGTTTGATGTTACATTGGGTAGCAATGAAGTGAGAATATATGAAATGGATACCTTAGCTGGTAACAACGAGTTGGATTATATTGTTAAACAGTGGCTTAAATCGGCTGGGTGAAAAGTTTTAAATTTTAGCATCAATGGTTGAATGTTACTATTAAATAAATAAGTTTGGCAATATATTGATTGAGATCGGTTGGAATTGATTGAGAGTCTATTGGGATTAAATTGTATGATTAAATTGTATATATGGTGATTGACCCATGTGGCTTAGGCTCAAGTTGATATGTTGATGTATATATATGTAATATCATGATGAATGAAAGAGCTAGATTATTCTTTCATACTACTTCTTCACATAGTATCAGAGCATAACGTCTAGGGCACGATTTTTTTTCCTATAGTGGCGGCAGCGGCGGTGATTTTTTCTCCACGACGGCGGCGGTGAGTCTCCCTTCGACCGGCGGTATGATGAGCGGTGGCGGCGGCGACGAGTTTTCTACATCGGTGGCGGCGGCAACAAGGATCGATCCCACCTTCCCGTATTACCTTGATTCTAATGACAATCCGGGTAATACATTTACGAAAGTTGTATTTTGTGGAGAAAATTATGAGGAATGGTCGAGATATATTCGGCTTTCTCTACGGGCTCGACTAAAATTTGGGTTTATTAACGACTCTATCGATAAACCTACGGAGAATGACAAATTGGAGGATTGGTACTATGTCCAATCGATGCTTGTGCAATTTATCTTGCACAATATTTATGCTTCGGTGAAGAAGACGATACCCTACTTTGAGGAGGCGAAACCGCTGTGGGATTCGCTCAAGGACCGATTTAGCATGGGGAATGGCGCTAGAATTCAACAGATTAAACATTCGTTGGCAGAGTGTCGCCAAACGAAATCCATATCCGTGGTCGACTACTTCGGCCAATTGCAGACTCTTTGGGATGAGTTGGGGACTTACAAACATATTCCGGCATGCAATTGCGGCAAATGTACGTGTGATATCCCGAAGAAGCTGCAGAAACAGGTTGATGAGAAGCGCTTTCATCAATTTCTTTATGGGATCAATCAGGAACTCTATGGAAACGTCCGCTCGACTTTATTGGCACAAGATTCGTTCCCTACATTGGCACAAGATCCGTTCCCTACACAAGATCCTTTATTGGCACAAGATCCGTTCCCTACAAGATCCATGCTACAGGAGGAACGATTGCGCACGTCCACACAAGTCTCCTCTGAACTGGACGAGGTTATGGTGCTTGCGGTTAAAACTCCTTCTGTTAACCGTGGGCCATCTCGTTTGGATGCTCGGGATAAATCGGATTTGATTTGCAATTTTTGCAAACGCAACGGACATGAAGAAGCCACTTGCTTCGAGAAACATGGCTTTCCGAATTGGTGGGGGGATAGGCCATGTGGCGGCGGACGAGGGGCTGGTCGCGGACGTGGTGGCGGACACGTGGCTGGTGGTGGACGTGGACCGGGTGCTGAGGTGCGTGCGGCGGTGGCAGGACGTGGTGCGACGGCTGCGGCACAGACACGTATGGCAGGTGATGGTGCAGGCGATGTTTCGGGAATAACTCCGGACCAATGGCAACAACTTATTTCTCTACTTGGTAACTCTTTGGTCAAATCTCCAGAGGACCGTATGGTGGGTAAGTCTATTTGCACCTTAGATTATTGATACAAACGCTTCAAATCATGTTACTGAGAATTTGAATTTATTGTCGGGTGTGACAAAAATTGAGGAATGTCCGATTAAGCTCCCGGACGGACGGACTGTGGTTGCCTCGTGTTGTGGGCATGTTGCTCTTGCATCGGGTGTTGTTCTCACGAATGTTCTATTCGTACCTCAATTACATTGTAATTTAATTTTTGTGGCCCATCTTATTGATGATACAAATTGTGTTGTATAATTCACTAAAAAATTGTGCGTGATACAGGACCCCAGTTTAACGACCCTAATTGGCGTCGATGAACAGTGGGACGGACTCTACTACTTTCGTATTGTACCGAAGACTCAGGTCTTGGCAGTGACTGGGACGACTTCTCTGGATATTTGACATCAGCGACTTGGGCATCCTTCCGATAAAGTAGTAAAGTCTCTTCCTTTTGTTAGTAGCTCTAGTAGTTCAGTGAATAAGGCATGTGAAGTTTGCCATCAGGCAAAGCAAACTCGGAGGTATTTTTTCTGTCAGTGACTCTCGGGCTGTTGCAATTTTTGATTTGATATATTGTGATCTTTAGGGGCCGTATCATACGCCTTCTTCGTGTGGAGCTCGATATCTTTTGACGATTGCAGATGATTTTTCTCGTGTTGTTTGGATGTTTTTGTTGATTGATAAGACTGAAGTATACAGGATGTTATCGTCATTTTTTTATAACTGAGCGGCAATTTAATTCCAAAGTTCGAATTGTGCGAAGTGATAATAGTACTAAGTTTAATTACCTGTGTGACTACTTTGCACATAATGGTATTTTATTTCAGACATCTTGTGTGGGTACACCTCAGCAGAATGGGAGGGTCGAACGAAAATATAGACATATTTTGAATGTGGTACGTGATTTACGTTTTCAGGAAAATTTGTCAATTACTTTTTTAGGAGAATGTATTTTTGCGGCCGATTATTTGATCAATCGAACCCCTTCAAGTCTTCTTGGTTTTAATTATGAAATTTTATTTGGTGCTTCTCCTTCTTATGATGAATTACGTGTTTTTTGTTGTCTATGTTTTTGCCCACAACCAAAAAGCTAAAATGGACAAATTTGCCAGTCGCAATCGAAAGTGTGTTTTTGTAGGATATCTCCATAGCAAAAAGGGTTAAAAATTGTATGATCTTGCTACTAGTGTTTTTTTGTCTCTCGAGATATTAAATTTTATAAAACTGGATTTTCATATTCTGTTAAGGATGATCGTGGTGGTACGGTTTCGCCTGAGCTTGCGCCTCCTGTCGTGGGTGATGATGATTTGGGTTTTAATCCTGTGATCGACAGTACTATGGAGTATGATTTACCTCAAACAAATGGGACGGTCGTATCCCCGGATGGGAACGATGCGGTGGGGGGTGGCTGATGGTGAGGGTGGCGCGGTTGAGGCCGCTGTAGAGGATAAGCCGACGGAGGATAAGGCGGAGGTGGGGGAGCCAGATGGTGAGGGTGTACTGGGGTATGGAATGCGTGCCAAAATTCCGTCTGTGAAGCTCCGCGATTTTGTTACAAATATAATACGAAAGTTAAGTCACAGTCCTTCCTTCCAATGTTCCACCACGTCCAATCATCCTCAGGTACTCCTTATCCTATAGCACATATTTTGAATTGTGATCGATTTTCTGTGGGACACAGAAATTTTCTTGCATTTGTAACTGCAGATACAGAATCGACCTCCTTTAAAGAGGCGGTTAAAGATGCAGGGTAGCGTGAAGCTATGCAGAATGAGATACGGACTTTGGAGGATAATGATACATGGACAATGGAGACGCTTTCGGCTGGAAAACGTGGTCCGGGGAGCCGGTGGGTGTATAAATAAAGTATAATTCTGATGGGAGTATTGAGCGGCTTAAAGCCCGTTTGGTAATTTTTAGCAATCATCAGGTTGAAGGAATTGATTACACTGATACTTTTGTTCCGGTTGCGAAAGTGGTTACTGTTCGTGCTTTTCTAACTGTAGCTGCAGCAAATAATTGGAAACTACATCAGATGGATGTTCACAATGCTTTCCTGCATGAAAATCTTACCGAAGAAGTGTATATGAAACTACCACCTGGTTTCCAAACCACACGCCCTGTTCAGGTATGTCGACTTCGGAAATCTCTTTATGGGCTTAAACAGATGCCTCGTTGTTGGTTTGCGAAGTTGGCGTCTTCTTTGCGGGAGTACGGATTTTGCCAATCGTACTCTGACTACTCGCTTTTTACTCTTCATAAGGGTGATGTTCAGATGAATGTTCTTGTGTATGTCGACGAATTGATTCTCTCTGGCAATAATTCTGCTGCTCTTACTGCCTTTAAGAATTATTTGAGTACATGCTTTCAAATGAAGGACCTTGGGGTGTTGGAGTTGAGATAGCTCGAAGTGCGGAGGAAATTTTTTTGTGCTAACGAAAATATACACTTGACATTATCTTTGAGACAGGATTGTTGGGGGCGAAATCCGCAAGCTTTTTCATGGAACAACATCATCAACTGGCACGTTCTACAAGTCCACTGTTGTCGGATGGGGAAGGATATCGACGACTCGTGGGGCGGCTGATCTATCTTTCGTTTACTCGGCCGGATTGGGCTTACACTATTCACATCTTGTCGCAGTTTATGCGTGAGCCCCGGCGTGATCATTGGGATGCGGCTTTGAGGGTTGTTAGATATCTGAAGGGTTGTCCTGGTCAAGGCATTCTCCTTCCCTCTGACTGTGATTTGCGGCTCCGGGTGCGGTGTGATTCCGATTGGGCGAGTTGTCCCATAACGAGACGCTCTTTGTCTGGTTGGTTGGTTTTTCTTGGTGATTTGTCTTTCTCTTGGAAGACGAAGAAATAGGTGACGGTGTCCCGCTCTTCAGCCGAAGCAGAATATCGTGCGATGGTGGCGGTCACGTGTGAGCTTAAGTGGCTCAAAGGGTTGCTTGGCAATTTTGGGGTGCAATATTTGTATGCTATGGATTTGTTTGTGATAGCCAATATGTTTTACATCTTGCGCAGCATCCTGTTTTCCATGAGCGCACAAAACACATTGAGGTGGATTGTCACTTTTTGAGGGATGTTGTTCTTGATAGAGTTATTCGCTCATCTCATGTGTCGACGGATAGGCAATCGGCAGATGTTTTCACCAAAGTTTTGGACAAACGACAATTTGAGTTTCTTTTGCACAAGTTGGACATTTGTGACTAGCATGCTCCAACTTGAGGGAGGATATTGGGATTAAATTGTATGATTAAATTGTATATATGGTGATTGGACCATGTGGCTTAGGCCCAAGTTGATATGTGGATGTATATATATGTAATATCATGATGAATGAAAGAGCTAGATTATTCTCTCCTACTACTTCTTCACAGAGTCACATGTGGGATAAAATCAGTAGTTGCCTACGTTGGAAAGTTCTTAGAAATAATTTAGAGTCGGACAGAGTATATTAGAAATTGTTCCCTTGACCTTAGGTGTGCAACATTTACTACATGTCTAACCAAAAAGGGTAGCAACCGTGAAGTGGGAATACTTGAACTTATCGGTGGATAGATAATATTTAGTCAGCATATGAACTTGTGAGATTGCAAAGATTAATCGATGACCCTTATTGCGTAGTATTATATGGAAGTTCTTCGAGAGACTTCGATGGAGGAAATATAAATAAAGCTTGAGGTCTAGCAAGTTGGGATAAATATTTTCGACGGAAAGTTTTGTCGCATAAGTTGATTGGCAAATATAATTAATCAAATTATTAATATGGGGTGATCCCTAGCGTGGTGGTTTAACCAATATATCGAGTACGTGAATAATTATCGAATGTGGATAAGCGAGATAAAATTCTGTGAGATATTGATGAGGTGATGCAATTAAGTTGATGGTTAATGCGAATGAAAATTGACCCTATCAAAATAAAGTTGGTAAAAGTATGTTCGACGGAATGAATCGAAAGAAATATATTTTCAATATATTGGTTGGGTGATATTGTCGGTTATAAATTATTTGGGTGATACTGAACACACGAATACGTAATATGAATGGAAAGGAATTAAGAGCAAGGATCATAAACAATATACTAGTAAAGGTGATCGATCGATATTTAATTTTTTGTTAGTTGCCTTGTCCCATAGATAAATCAGACGCACGAAAATTCAAAAATGATATGTTAGTACAACTAGAGGATGACTACGAAATCAGAAATGAAACAATGTGTTGGAGCAATTCGGATTTTGAATGTTGGTAATTTACTTGATGGATATGGGATTTGAACATGTAGTTCTAAATTGCCCTTGTCGGGTTGGGGTAAGTCTAGAATGAACCTTTGTTTGAGGTAGACCCTTAAGAAATTGACCATGGGTAGATAGACCTGACCCAGACTGTTGGATGTCCCTTATTTGTGGGTAGGTCAATGGTAGCACATTCGTGGTTTGAGTTGGTAATGAGATTTTGGTAGAAGTCCCTTAGATTGGTCGGATTTCGGTTGGCCCTAAGAATAGAGATGAGTATGGTCCCTAACAGCTGCCTAGCATGAAATTAGTTGCCTATGAACACTAGGTTTAGCTGTCGGTATAGCTAACCATAAAGACTTGACCAAAAAATTATGTTGGTTGTCGGAGACCCTTAGGATGACCCTATTAATGTTGCATGGGTAATATAACATCGTATGAGACTCGAGTAGTGTATATTGTGAGTCAGCCTGTGTATAGCCTATGTTTGGATAGTTGGTTACGGGAATTGGGAGTGAGTGTTTCGGAATAGCAGATCGTATTGGAATGGTTAAACTGTTGGATGACAAAGTTCGGAAATTATTGGTTATAAAAGATGGATTTGATTGCCTCGACTGGAATGAAAAAATCAATAGTGGGTTCGGTTGGCTAGATTATCTGGGAATGGTTTCTTTTGGAATCAAGTTGGAATGAGAAATAAATCCTAATGAGAGATAGAAATGTCGCTTGAAGAATTTGGATAGAAATTTCATACGTTGGGAAGAGAAACTTGATATGCGATATAGCTAATGCGACTGTTGCACTGGACGAATTGTGATTATTAAACTATAATTTTTGTATGGCATGGACCGTGATACGATCAAAAAGTGAACTTTGGATTCATTAGAATTGTGATGCACTAATATTGTAAAAAAGTTGCTAGAAGTTGAATGAAGGAAAATTGAATATTGTGGAAACTACAGGAACGATTATGAATACATTTGGGATCATAATAAAGAGACGGCTGGAGATATTTTTAATGTAATTGATAAAAAGTTGGATGGATCGAAATAATGTGATGACAGATAAAATTATTCATAAGATATAGGAATGACAAAATTGGCATTGGAGAAGAAATATTGCAATTCGGAATTAATAAAAATATCATTATGGTCAGTTTGTTCAAAATGATTAAAGTATCGTGCTTGGGTTAATGGCTTAACCTGGACAGTCCCTGAGGATTTTATATTTGGCGGATTTAGAATATAGAGATTATGGTAATAGTTATATGAAGGAACACTATAAATGAGATAAGAGATTGTACATATGATGGACCAAAAGAATGTTTATGAATATTGAGAAGTGCTTAGACCAAAAATTTGATTGCAACGTGTTGGAAAGATATTGACGAGATTGACCGAATAAGTGTCGCAAGAACTTAAAGAGTTATAGGGAATTTATGTAAAAAAAATATCTTGGTTGAAATTATTAAGTGACCAGTGTTGTGGAATAAAGTTAGTCGTTGATTTCTCTAACCATTAGCATTGGCTGAGTGCACTATGTTTCGGGGACGCATGAAATGCATGTAATCCAGGCGAAGTGGTAAACGGAATTCAAATGGAGCTGCATGAGAGTATTGATGAATGGAAGAACATGAACAAATCATTTAGGAAGAAAAGAGATGGTTGGAATGCATAAGTATACGAGATTCATGAATGAGCAATACGGAGATTCATGAATGAGCAATATTGACAAGAGATGGAAACGGGGTATTGAGCTATAGCTGGCATAGAATATTTTCGTGGGATGACTTAAGTGATATGGTGAATTGAGTTATTTCTTTAAGTTTTAAGGACGAAACTTTTTCTGAGTGGTATATTAATGTCCCGCTCCGCGGAAAGACATTACGCTGGAATTATAGATAGATCAGACCGATGGAATACAAGTTGTGCTGGAAAATTGAGATGCTTGGTGTGATGGTGCCGCGTTGCTTAACTTGGTCGGATGGAATATTTTATAGATCATGGTTCGAGGGTATGATATTGCCAAGTTAGAAGACTGTACATCGCATCATATCATTCATTGGGGAATCGTCGGCGAATATGGGATCGTGGCATGGAAACAATATTTGTATAAGTGAGTGGATCTGTCTCTTCTCCTCTACTCCTTCATGTCCTAATAAAATGAATGAATTTTAGTGTTGCTTTATTGTATTGCATTTCTAAATGTTGCTCTAGTCCACATAAATATAGTGATGCCTTATGTTCAATGCTGCTGTAAACTAAAAAATATTTGAATGATAACTGCTAGTATTATCAACACAAGAATGTTATAAAGTAAGTCTTACATAAGAAAGAAATAATATTGTGCAATCTGTTTTATCTGCTGGTAACACTGAGAATGGAACATTGAATATATGTGCAGGTGTCGGTGCATCAGTGCACAGTAACTATAAAGGAAACGCTTCATATGCGAGTATAATTGTGGTTTGGTACTACCGGGCCACGAGAAGGTCTGTAAGTTGAGACCTATGGGTCACCAACCGATATGAGAATGAGTAAAACAACAATGAGCAATAATTGCGAGGCTTAACATTATCTCGGTAAGAATGATTCATATTAATTATGTTGTGGCTAATCTCTGTTTTGCAGGGATAAGAATAGCGGGCTGTTGGTAAGAGTTGCTATTGAGCGATATGTACAAAATTCATATATATTTAATGTATAATGTTGTTTCCAAAATATGTTTTATTATGCTGCTGAATACTCTGATCATTGAAATGAACCTAGTTCTTAATAGAAAGATCACTAAAGTAATATCCATACTTTTCACATGAATACTTAGTGTCAGTTTAGGCGAGTGGGCTAGTTTCTGCTCACCAGTACGCGACATGTACTGATTCACGTCTGTGGACATCCCTAGGTACTCAGCTTAGGGGAGTGGCAGAAACTGTTCCGAGGCATCGAAGCATTGTTGGGGCGCACAGAAGATCTTCTTCCATTGGATGCATTTTCTGTTATAAGGGGCATAATGTATGGAACAATGTTATTCAGTTGTACCAGTGAGATTGTAAGCCAAGACGGCAAATATCAATGTACGCCAATTGGCCAAGTATCAGTTGTATATGAGATCTTTGTAAATCTTTTGTAAGCCTTGTGCTAAATTATCATTATCAATAAAGATAAGCTTTTCATTATATTCATTGTGACTTCAATTTGTCTGCTTAATTCCGCTGCGATGTCGTTGTTTCTGAGATATATCATGCCTTGTCTATCTTCTTGTCTTGTACAAGTGCAATCTAGGCATGTACGACATCATGTCCGTGGCTACTTTCGATTCTTCGGAACCGGGGCGTGACAATGTGCATGTCGTCGATGACCCTCGGCTTCTTTGGAAATGTGTGAATGGAGATGCACCTGCCTCAGATTGATTTTGCTGCAAACATTGATCTCCTTCCTGGCTTCAAACTGCTGAAACCGATGTCGCTCAACAAAGCTTTGACAAACCATCTATCATGAAAACAAGATCCGTAGAGCAACCCCCACCTGGAGACTGATCAGTTGTTATGGGACCGACAGACTGACCCTCAATCTTTCACTCACCATCATTCGTCGGGTCTCGACAAACCGAATCCTCAGTATCCTCAAAGCATCTCGAAGACCCCCCAAGACAAATTCTTGACCATCCACATACTCTTGTCGAACACCCCTCGAGCCTCTATCTGATGTCTGTGGCCTGCATGTACAGCTCAGCGGCTTAAGCATGTACATGCCACAATATATATCTCCTCGAGCCAGCTATTGGGAACCCTTCGTAAGCATCCAATCTTTGTTCCCAAACAAACTGCGACAGCCATCATCCGTCAGCCTCCCTACCGAAACCAAGTTGTAGCGCAAACTCGGTACATGTCGCACACCCTTGAGAACGAACTTCTCGCCAAGATTCGTTGTGAATTGCATATCAGCGATGCCTACAACGGCAGTCGTCCCCTTGTTGCCCATCTTCACACGTCCAAATCTATCGCATCGATATGACATGAAGATCCTCATCTGCGAAGTGGCGTGATACGATGCCCTCGTGTCCATGACCCAACCGACATCATGACATATGCCACAAGGTTCCCCTGTGTCGGTTGTTGCAATGATGATATCTTTCAATGCCGTGAGATCCTCTTGATCGTCCTTGTCTTTGGCCTTCTCAGATTTGAGCTCCATGTAGTTCCTCTTGATATGACCCATTTCGCCACAGTGATAGCAACTCTCCATGCGGTCCACAATCGTAAGATCCAGAGAACTCCCCTTTGTCCTCACATGTGACTTGGGTCATCCCTTTCCGTAGGAAGCCACCAGAGCGGACTCATGCGAGGGACTTCCTCATTCAACAAACTACTTTTGACTGACGCTATCGTAACAACTCCATCCAGAGCGGAGTTGTTCACCGACACCACCAACGTATCCCAGCTTTCCGGCAGAGAACTCAAAAGTAGAAGGGCCTTAAGTTCATCATCAATCACCATCTTTATTACAGATAGCTGATTGATGATACCTTGAACCTCGTTCAGATGTTGTGCCACCGGAGCACCCTCCGTGTAATTCGAGTTGACGAGTTGGCGAATAAGAAATGTCTTGTTGCCAGCCATCTTTCTTTCGTACAGCGAATGCAGCTTCTCCCACAATACTTTTGTCGAACTCTCCATGGATACGTGGTGAAACACCGAATCGTCTAGCCATTGGCGGATGAGTCCAATGGCATTCTGATCCAGTAGTTTCCAGTCTTCAATAGTTTTGTCCGATAGCTTTGCAATGTCGCCCTCCAATAGACCATGCAAGTCTTTGCACCAGAGTAAATCCTCCATCCTTGGCTTCCAAATCACCAGTTTCTCCCTGTAAGGGTGATCATACGTGTATATCTACTCCGTAGATAACCTTCCCTCTCGCAAACCTAAGAGCTCTGATACCAGTTGTTGGGCCCGCGAAAGCGTTGTCAACCCACCTGAGATAACCAACCAATCTAATGAACACCAAGCACAGATCAAAGTCAATGTATATGGCGGTGACTACGTCACCTGGACAAATCTCAATCTATATAACTCGGATGAAATTACAAGATTGACAAAAATTAATGTTAAACCCTTCCTCCTAATAGGTTTAACCCCTCACCACGCTCAAGAAGAAAATAAAAAGGTTACAATTGAAATCAATCACCAAACCACCATAGCAATTTTTCTGAACGAAGGCGACGATTGCTCGATCAGATCTCCTCATCCTTCTGTCTTGGATGACGACCCCTAAGAGCAAAGCACAGACTTTCTTTTAGATTCTCTGTGAACGAACACCTAGAATCTTCACATTTGTGCTATATCTTTATGCCTCCACCCTCAACTCATATATATAGGATGAAAAAATCTTATTCTAGGTCATAATAGAATTTCCTAAATATGAAATCCTAAAATGGCTACTCCTATTATATCTAGAAAACGAATTCTACCTTGAGTAGTGAGTACATAAGTTTGTGTGACAAGGAGGAAAAAAGAAATTGATAGTGGATTAGGGGGCATCCAACACCCCCCCCCCTCCCACCCCAACCCCAACCCCCTAATCCGCACACCAAACATTGATGGTGTGTAAAATAAACATACTCCTGATAGCAAACTTCTGAGCTATATGTCAATTTGTCATGGGTTGATACCAATTTGTCACGTCTCGGTTCCGAAGAACCGAAAGTCCAACTATGTATAAGGGTTCCATAAAAGGCTAGATATCCTATGGACCTAAAGAAGAGAATAAACTGATATAAAGATAGAAACTATACAATGACACTATTCTTAGCCATCAATACCTTAACCGGGAAAAGAGACCTCCGGCTCAACCCACGACTTCCTTCCCTTCACGTATCTCAGGCGCGACCCTTCCTAGCTCCGTTAATCAAATCTAAAAATGGGATAGGTTATACGATTATGAAAGTAATAATAGGCGTTGTTAAGCCTTGCACCCGGGCTTATAGGTTTAGATCCGGATAAGAGAACTAATTTGTCTCGTAAACACACCTAAACTACTGATAAACACCGACTATGAACCAATGCATCCCTTCAAGGTTAACGGACCTATGTTCTGTTCGGAGTCAGCGCCTCTAACTCATCCTTGTTGAGTGAGGGCCAATTAATAGTATAGTCCCCGACAATGAAACGCTAGAACGGAGGTTTATCCCAAAGTTTTCAAGTATCAGCCAGAACTGATATATTACGGGCCAAAATTGGAAGGTCTAAACCCGACCAAACTACCAAAACTGGCCGAGTCAAAACAAAAGCGGTACTCATAGGAAAGATCCGGAACCGATTATTGAGCTACTACTAGTCTCCACTGGACTTGTTTGATAGGTGTTTCAGTTGTATGAAATTGCATTGGGATTTGGAAAATAAAATGAATGGATCACACTGTCATTTGGAGGGCTTATTGCAAGATTGTGCTTCAATCAGGTGCATCCAAATCTAAATCAGGATCAGATACTGTTCAAGAAAGGCTTAATGTGGGAGAAAAGGGGTGGGTGGGGGTTCATCCTGGAGGCCAGGATGTGATCAACTACAGTGCAAATATAAATGATGCTACCAAGAAACGAGTTTGTCGAAGATCAAGAACCTCATCGAGAAGAGTACTAAATCTAAAGACGATTCACATTCTGGAAAAACATCTGAAGAGACTCATGGATGCTCCAGGAGACCATGGAAATATGATCCTAGTTTATTCCCCCATCAGGATCATCAAAGTGATTGATCACAGTCGAGCACAATAATCCAGCAGCACATAAAAAAGGATCAGGAAATGATATTAAAAGGTTACAAATTGGGTTTCTTGTAGGACCCAGTGCAACCGAAAGTTCCTGGATATAAAGGCACTTTCCTTTTCGTTCCCACTTTCTACAATTTCCTTGCAATCAGCAGATCACAAGAACTAAAACACCAAAACCTGGGAAGATGTGAACCCAAGAGCCTGCAACATATACTTCTCCAATCTTCATACTACAATATGTTGGTGTGGTACAAATGCGATGAAAACACTTGAAAAAATTCTAAAATCTTCTTGAAATATATGAACTGATCATGGTATGTACAATTTTAAGAACCCATTTTCACATTTCAGATCAACCGCTGAAATTATAAAATGAAAAAAAAAAAAAAAATCAAAACTAAACTAAAGAAAGCATGAAACTCTTCGAGTATGATTCTACAAGTGTCTAAATTTTGCAGTGTGATTAGTATGCAGTATAAAACATTAATACTGATTCGCATAACCTTCCCAAGAAAGTAGTGGTGTGACCTGAGATGATGATATCTATAATGGGAGAAATTATTCAGTGAGCCCGAGCCGGGCTCACTGTGCATCTTGATTTTCCTCCACGTGCTGATATGGAGATGAAGTGGCAGCTTGGAACAGTCATCATCATTCCAATGTCATCAAATGGAAGAGAATTAAGATGCACGGTGAGTCCAGCTCACTGAATAATTTCTCCTATAATAGGCATATCAGCCTAAAATCAACAGAGCCAAAGTCCATAAAGCACCAAAGCCATCATCAACATGTATATCTATTTTACAGTATATGATTGGTACAAAAACTTACAAACAATGTGTGTGAGTGGTATATATGCAACATAACACTCAAAATTGGTTACAATAATCACAAAACAATGTGTTACAATATTTTTTCCAGCTGATAACAGCACAACCCAGTTCAGAACACTAATCAAAGTGTACACTATAAATTGACACTGCACTACCAAAATGTACACAGAGAGCAGAATTAACAAGACTAAAAGAATGAACATATCCATACCTGTGCTAAAGAAGTAGAGATTTCTGCTGCTTCTATGTGGAATGGAATTCTATCAGCATGAACTGTGAAGAAGGCATGGGCATGGGTCTAAGAAAAATAAAGTTTGTTTTAAATAAATATCATTATATCGAGGCAGAATTTTTTGAGATGTGGAAAGGAGGTGTTGGGTCACATCCATTGGACCCCGCTCGTAGTGGTACTCCACTACTCCAACGGTCCAACCAATCAACCTGTCCGGCCTGGTCAAGTTGTTCCTCATATGTGGGTATAGCTTAACCTGAGCCCATGCATAAAACAAATGATGATTGACTGGAAATTGTAAAGGGGTTTTAGTTGTTAGAACTGCTCAACAATCATTTTCGATGTTTGTTTGAATAGTACAAAATACAAATGTTGTAAGATTTTTCCAAACTATCGCGACATCTCAACGTGTGCTATAACAACATTTGAGACAGTAAGTCCATCTCTAATGAAAATTTTTAAATTTAAATTTCTATCATATTTGTCATTGTACTTCGAAAAAAATTTACATAAAAATTGTACACACAAATAAATACTCTCTAATATTTTTTTTTTTCATTTCTATCTACGTGACACAAAATAAAAGGATCAATTTGTATGGCCCAATACTAATTGCTATGAGAGGAAGAATTTCCATGAGAGTTTTAACATATAAAACACTCATAGAAAATTTTCACCCTACATTAACAAGTTATAACAATACTAATTTGTATGGCCAACTATATTTTTTATGGGCCGGCTCTGGGGCCGTGCCAAAAGTGCGGCCGCACAAGGCCTCCAAAATTTGGAGACTTCAAAAAAAAAATTTTAATAAAATAATAATAATAATAATAATAATAATAAGTGCGGCCGCACAAGGCCTCCAAAATTTGGAGACTTCAAAAAAAAAATTTAATAAAATAATTATTATTATTATTATTATATATATATATATATATATATATATATATATATATATATTATTGTCAATTTTATAATTTTGTAATTTAAGTCATCACATTTCTTCCTCAATTCCTAGACTCTACGATCCGCACAAGACCTCCAATTCTTCAATCCATATTCCCTACTGACTCTAAGACTTATATTTATAATTATACAAAAATTCTAGGATTTATCAAAGATCTTGCTCTGACCGGTATGCTGTATATCATCTCTAAGCGGTTCAATTGCTATTTTGTTTCTAAAGATCCCTCAATTGTTAGATGAATTTATTTTATACAATAAAGATCTGACGTGAGTTTTATTTTCTACAATAATGATCAGATTTCTTTTATTTATATAATTTAGGAATTTGGATGTGCAAGCCTAGTCTTTATTTAAGAAACATTGATGTGCAAACCTAGTTTTTATTTATACAATTTAACGCTCGGTACGTCTTCTATCTAAAACATCTTTATTATACTATGTAATGTAGTTGAATATAGATAATTTGAACTATGGTTATTTTGTTTAGTAACTATCTATAGTTTCAGTTATAATATACAATCAAGAACATCTCTAGAGATTTTGATAAAGACATAGAATAATATATTTAAAAAAATACGAATAAATAAATTTTATGACCTCGTTTTGATATTCGCACAGGGCTTTCAATTATTCAAGATCGGACTTGATAATTGAGAGATTTATTTTATTTTCTAAAAGAAGTTTCTACCATAGAAATAGGAAAGATAGAAACACAATGAAAATGGCCTAAGGCTATCTCCAATGGAAATTTCTAAAATTGAGTTTCTATCCTACTTAACATTTTACTTCAAGATAATTTATATCATAGTTTGTAGAGTTTCTACCTAGAAACTGTACAAACAAAAATTACTCTCCAATGGTTATCCATTTATATCCTACGTGACATAATATGAAAGAATCAATTTAATGATATAGGACCCAACAATAATTGCTATGAGAGAAAGAATTTATAAGAGAATTTCTACATATAGAAACCTTTACAGAAATTTTTCATCATATATTAATGTCACCTAGGATAAAATTTTAGATAGAAACCGTTATTGAGAGAATTTTTTTAAAAAAAAATTCAATGATAGAAATATAAGAGATAGAAACTACCATCGGAGATAATCTAATAAACCAATCATTACTTCATTAAAATAAGTTATAGAAGTCCAAACCATAAATGTTATGCATTAAACTTTTCAACTACGATTACCAAAACATAATTTCAGTAAATTTACTTACAGACAACCAAGTAGAATATAAATTATAAAATTACAACAAATTATGGTTTTTTTTGGAAACAAAGCAATCATGAGAAAGGACAGGGATAGAGATGAACGATTATTCAATTTCAATTGAATCGAAAGAATCAAAACGAAAAAGATCAAAAATTTAAAAATTTAAAATCGAAACCCAACCGACATTAGTCATAATTGAAACCGAATCGAACAGATAATCAATTCAGTTTATTCGGTTGTACTATTTTTATTGTTTAATGAATTATGCTAAAAGTTAGGACTATGGTTAAATTATATTAAAAATTAATTTTTAAAATTTGTTGTATTTGAAAGTTAGTTCGAAAATTGAACTAGTTGTTAAGTTATCAAATTTTAGTCTTAAAATACACATAAAATTTATTACTTTTAAAATATACATTTTTTTTATCATAAAAATGAGATATTCGAATATTTTTTTTTAATATTTTTGATGCGACCGAAGTTGGTTCCGTTAGATTCGTTTGGATTCTCAATCCAAAATCTGAATAATGCTCACCTCTTAGTCAGGGATAACTTAATTTTTTTGGGACATGCCATTAAATAGATGTCATTATAAAAGCTTAATAACAGTACAGATGATTCAGATATCAGAAGGAACAATGTATTGGAGACCAGCTTTTCTTGTTCTTTTGCACTTTTGTAAAGATAGCTGGCAATAGTAGCCTCATGTCCTCGGATGGGGGATCACATGCTCATGGACAAGCGCACATTGAAAAGAGAGATGAGAGAAAAATAATAGTTCCAGATCCCCCACCGGATTTGTCTCAAATTTGTTTTTTCTGTTGTTGGTCATGTGGTGCATATAATAAGAGAAATTATTCAGTAGGACGGACTCCGTGTGGTAAAATTATTCAATAAAGCTAGGGTTATAACTCGGATGGACTAAATTCGAGTTCGATTGGATAAATTCGTTAATGGGTTGGATTAGAATTAAAGATACTTAGATTCGGACTGTGATTCGAATTCATGTGTCGGATTATCCAAAGAATATATATATATATATATATATATATATATATATATATATTGTTTCATGTTGTGGTTGTGAAAACCATAGCTCAAATTCTACCAACTCCGTAGTTTTTAATAATTTTTTAATGTTCTATTGTTTTTATTTTCTCAAAAATTTTAAAAAATTGAAAACTATTTTTTAATACATCCATAGTAGGAACGTTTTTTGTAACTTTTTTATTCTTACTTTTTTTTTATTTATTCTTGTAGAAGAATGAAAATTCCTCCATGCACTCTAGTTTGCAGTCAACAAATAAGCAAGGTACGTATAACTGCGGTGGACGTATAAAAGCGGCAGACGCATGACACCCTCGGATACATGACATCCCGAGACACATACCGCCCTTTGACGTATCGTCCCTACATTCATATCAGAGCATTTATGACTCTGACAAAACAGACAGTCATTCTGACCGCCTCGAATCCTGCACCGCTGATTGAAATCCGTGCTGACGGTTTCGTCATAATTACTTTTGGCAGTATACAGTTGTTAAAATATCACGAATGCAGAAAACGACAAAGAGATCCATGCGTATCTAGTCCAATACGTCCCAGACTCCATGCGATCCATGTGTCTCTTACCCAATGCGTTCTAGACTCCATGCGTTTCATGCGTCTCTGGCCTAATGCGTTCCAGACTCCATGCGTCAAATGCGTCTCTGGTCCCATGCGGCTTTGACTTAATGCAGTTCCTATATGCGGCCTGAACGACCACAGAGCAGGGCGGTCGCATAAAACCCCCTGACACAGATTTCGATGTTTGTCAGAAGTTCTGACGCCTCACTCATCACACTGAGATGCTTCGAAATCCGTGCAGACGACGACTCAGAAAAAGATAACAAGTCACATCAGTGCATTAATTGCCTCGGCAGACGGGCTATGCCATGTATCCTATGTATGCGAATTCAAGACCCATGCGGCCTCGACATCATGCGACCTCGACATCATGCGGCCAGAGCGTCCACCTGACCAAGGCCAAACAAGAGTATGCATGCGGCTTCAAGACCCATGCGGCCTCGTCCACATACGGCCATAGGGTCATTCCGACAAAGAGCTTCTATGCGACTACAACAGTATGCGGCTCTCGACTCACAAGATTTTCTGTTACAACCGAAGACGATTTCTCTCACAGTTAGTGTTGACCAAGTGTCCAATTGACCAAGTTATGCACACAACAGCCTCGAGATCTCTTCAAACTGAAAATCCTAACCAAACCCACGTGGCGGCTTGCCCGCACCATGCGGCTACCGTTACGGCCGTATTCTGCTGAAGGAGCCCCATGCGGCCACCAAGCACGAGCATATGCGGCACCCATAGCACATCCATAGAGCGGCAATAAATAGCAAGGTACCACACCCATACAAAGGGCTGGCTATCTGCAGATTCACACTAAAACCAAGGAGAGAAGCTTCTGCGTCCGGATCGTCCACAGAGTAAAGAGAGTCGCAACACTTCTAATCCTCCATTGTCACCCCCCAGATCAAAACAAATTTGTACTTAGATTGTCTCTTGGGACTCTTCTCTGCACTCTCTAGTTTGTTAATCAAATCAAGTTCTCTTAGTTCTCCCTTTTGATTTAAATGGCAAACACGATGTCGACTCTGCTGGGGACCGAATTATCCTCTATTGAGAAATTGCTGACGCAATTCGATGCGGCCAAGCTTGGCTCAACGCAAAAGATGCTGGTAGTTCGCTTCGACCAGCAAGCGTTCGAGGAAATACTCTCTGAAGGAAGTATGAATCCTTCGCCAAGGCAAGACAAGCCCAAGAAGACCCACAGAACGTGGGTAACAAAGGACACTACGCCTCGCCCAACTACGGAGGAGGCGATCTTCGCCTCTTAATCTGTTGCTGAGGGAGTCAACGTCTATGTGGCATCTTCGACTGGCACAAGAACTGCTCAGGACTCAGAATCCGGCAAAGAAAAATTCTGCGATGCCAGACATTCTGGGGCAGGGGCATGTCCTATGTGTCCAAGAAGGAGGCCACATAATACTGTCCATGCGTCATATATTCACAGGCCGCATAAGATTGTCCATGCGGCATCAACTCACAGCCGCATGTAGACAGTCACATGCGGCTCTGACAGCAATAGAACTTCTATTTTCGACCATATCTCACGCGGCGCAGATCCTATGCGACCTACTGAGAGTGGCGAAAATCCAAATCTGGACTCTTCTTACTACGCACCTGCGAGTGCTAAATTGATGATGTCTAGGGCAGTGCGAGCTCGTCGAGCTCAAGCAACTGCTCATGCGACTGACCACAAACTGGCATCGCTAACTATTACGCGAACCTCTGACAAAAAGTTGTACAGAACTGACCCATGCATCCAACCCACAGGACCAGCGAACATGGTTCGTTCCAAAAGTCTTCCACCAGTACCTCGGGGCAAGTTCGTGTACGAACCCCAGGTCCGGGAGCAAATGCATCGCTTGCACATCCGTATGCCCGGGATACCTGGACTCACAAAGAGGATGCAAAAGTGAAACACCCTTCACATTATTTGCGTGAAGTGATCACTCACAAGCACAAAGCGAGCGAAACCACTACGGCGTGGGACGTGCCCTCTTCAAGGCACTGTTGCACAAATATTATCATCGACTGCTACTGTAATAAAGCAACAGTAACCACAGATATGCAGTCGACCTTCCAACGACTATACCAGAAAGTACCTACCCGACAAAAACCCGGAGATCAAGTGCAAGTACCGGAGGAGGAAGAGTTTTTCTTCGCCTCATGCTTCTCGACTCAAAAGCTTTCCGCCACCAAGGGAGGAAAGAAGTTGAGTACTTCCAGTCCGTCTCTCTCCGCAAGTGCGCTGCGAAGGCAATCGCCCGGAAGGCTATCGACGGCACATCTGGAAGGCGTCTTCCAGGGAACCCGCTCAAGGAGGAAGCTACCAGCTCTTGGGAGTTTTTCTTCTTCAGAACCCCTGGGGGTGGCCCAAGCTGGGGGTAGTGCCCCCCTGGATGTACACAACAATCCGGCGTTCCGAGGAGACAACGATCCCCACAGGACGGATCCCGAGATCTCTGAGGGTAGCTACCCTTATCAAGACGAAATTATCTTCTACGTTGGAGGTAATATCCCCTCCGAATCTGAGGAGGATACAATGTCACTAGCTCTCCACGAAGAATACTTACTACAAGGGTATGAAACAGGGGGCACGACCTCCACTTTTCACACCCGTTCCCAGATTTGGTATTTCTTGAATTTATGATATTTAGAAATTTTCTTGTAGATGTATTCATACTATATTTTACATGTTAATTCTTGTTAATTATGATATATTTTATTTAATTATATTTCTGCTTATTATGGGAGACTGCCCGAGACCAATAGTATCTTGGTAATTGCTATAGACCCGTGCTTGGAGCCGTATATAGGATGGATATCAGACCCGGTTCACTCTTGGAACCACTAAGCCTATTTTGGATGGTTGAGATTGGTTGGAGAGTGTCATGACTTAATCCTAAGTCTAACCTCATTTCTCCACCTAGTATATAATGTGGTTTTCTTTCTCCTCTCTCATTCTTTCTCATTTCTACTTCCTTTCTTCTTTCTTCTTCCTCCTTCCCTCAAGAGTTCCCCTTGGCCCTAGCCCTATCCCTAGCCCTAGCCCTAATCCTAGACTTGGTTCTAGGAAGAGTTTTGTTAGTCCACCATGGCAAGTACATCTTGTTCAAAGTGGTGAAGCCATAGATTTTTAAATTTTCATATATATGTTGTTTTTAAAATGTGGTTGATGAAAAATGTTCTCCTTGAGTTGCTGATTATATTTAGTTCTTGGAGTTTTGGATTTTGATATATAGATTCTTGTAGATCTGAGTTTCAAGATTTGAGTTTTTATGTATTCTATGAGTTTTTTTGGTTTTTATTTACTAAAACTAAGTGTTTTTGAAAACTAGTTGTTCCTTATGTTAGACCATTTTATTTTGAGCATTTTGGCTTTTGTTTCATTTGATTTGGACTTAAAATAAAGTTTTTATGAAGAAAATAATTTTCAGATTTTTGGAGATTTTTTTTTGCCATGGCTGAACTTGCTGTCCGGAGAAGGCAAAGTTCTCATGCGGCCAGCGCAATATGCGACCGAGACTTCCATGCGACATGATCCTTATGCGGCTGGACTCTTTGTCGCATAGTCAACCAGCATTCATCCATTTTGTTGGACACATGACTGCTGATCTACACAAGTGTCCTTGAACACTTTGTGCATTCACTCAGTGAACGAATAAGAAATTCGCTAAGTCCAAAAATAAACTTGTCACGCCCCAGTCCCAAAATACCGAGGGACCAGATACGTGGCAATGGCCAGCAGCACACACCGATGGACAAACCCAATTTAATGGATCCATCGGAGCATACTTAAGCTGTAGTACAATAATAAGGGTCTAGATATACTAATCTCATCCACAGAAATGAATACAACAATATCAGAATCATAGAGCAAGATCAATCTCAATAAAATATAACACTCGGGAAATAGCCCGATAATGAGTCTGATACATCTGTCAAGATACAAGAATAAAGCTAACTACAACAAATACTGAGTATGAAAACAGTATATACTCAGAAGATAACCTCGGTGATCACTCGTCTACTGAATCTGGTACTGCTCCGGTGTCTGCTCCTGCTCCGTAAACCTCGGGGTCGATCTCATCAGCTATACCTGGGGACATAGTCCGGATCCAGGTCCTCAGGGGACAGCAAGGTACAGAAAATACAAGCCATAATAATGCAGTAAAATAGATAATGAAATGAATAGGGTAAGTATGTAACCATCTATGTGAAAATGCAAGTGAGAGCATCACGAGTACTTAGGCTGATACCACTACAAGCTCTGTGTCTGTGAGCCGGGTAGCAGCAATAACTATGTATTTTACTATGTGTTTACTATGTTTTATATATATGTAATCAGCCTGTAGCCTGTGTGTCTCTCCCCACCCCATGTAATCATACGTCTCATGTCCACGATGCATCATGTCCATGTCACGCACGATCATATCTAATGCAGCAAGTCATCTAATGTCTATGAATAAATGTCTATGTCATAAAACCTGTATCCTACACAGAATTACCATGAATATCTCAAGAAGATTCTGTCTCATGAATAGTGTCAAGTGTCCTGGGTCATGATATACTTGGTAAGACAAGTACGAGAATGTAAAGGGGGTCACGAATGTCCATCTCTAGATGACCGTACCCAACACCGCATACAGTGTTGGCACCCGACTAATAATCGGACGCTAAGTACGTCACACGGTCCTAGGTCAAGCATGCACAGCAATATAATAAAGCAAGAAAAATATGTAACAATACTGCAGAGTTTGGCAAGGTACACTTGCCTGGTAAGGAAGCTGCGATGTACCAATAACCTGCTCCAGAAGTCGCGCAGAACAAATCCAATATCCTATGTATTACAAATTTATCACGTCAAAAGATAATTTATTTTAATTTATTTAATTCTGGAATAGTTACTCTAAAATCCTATTTTAATCTTATTATTCTGATTTTTATGTTAATTCCTAAATTTTGTCCAAAGAAACTGAATTTTATCAACTCGAGACTCATGGCACGCAAATCGAGGCGATCTGTTGACCGAAAAGTCAACCGACACAAACTCAACTTTCATGCATAATTTCCTGTAGATTTCAGCGTCAAAAACATGCTGGAATTTACGGCTCGTCCGAATTCAAATTCGTTTTGGGAATTATGGCACATACAAATTTTGTATTGTGCACCGATGGTTAAATTCTAACCTAGAAGTTCTACAGAATTAACAGTATGTAAATACTTCAAATTAAATTCTGGGAAAAATATATGTCGATGATCTCGACATTAGCTTTCCGAAACTTTAAACGGTTCGTGATTCTGATTCCTGGTTCTCCCGGAATCGCGAAAACATCGAAACACATCTATTTTCGGATATGCTGTGCTCTACGAATTTTTCAGAATTTAATACTCATAATTTAGAAAAACAATTTATATAATCAGAAAGCTAACCTCATTATCGTTCTAACAAAAAAAAACTAGGCCTCGTTTGGAGTCCGGAGCTAGGAGATATCGTCTTTTTAATTCGTCATAACTAGTAGAAAATGAGGCTGAATTTATGACGAATTTTGACTATTTTTGGACGAAAAAGAGAGGAATTTGGGAAAAATATGAAGGATGAGGTATTTATAATGGTGGAGACTACTTAATTAAATACAACTAGGATTGGTTAATTTGGATAGGATTATGATGAATTTAAATAAGGATATGATATACATTAAGTTGTATTCCTAGTAGGTTCATGATTTGAATTAATTTAAAGTAGAGTTTGAATCTATCTCAATAATTTATAATCTTGAATATAATTAAATATAATACAAATAATTTATAAAATCTTATTAATATCTATTAACACTAAATTAGCATATATCTAATATTAAGACTATATATATCCAAATAAATCCTAATTAATTTCAAAAATCTAAAATAACCTAAAAATGATTCTAAATAAATATTTATATAAGTAAATATATCAAGAAATTCATTTGCTAATTAAATAACAGAATACTCTAAAGAAATTCAATACCTATAATAATATAAAATATACACAAAATATCTATTTTGGGTGAGGGGGTTTACAATCTACCCAACTTAAAACAATTTCGTCCTCGAAATTAAAATAGAACATGGTTTCTCTCTATCTAATCTCACTTGATCACAATCTAAAAGAATTTACCTCAAGTTTAATAATGTAATTTCTACCCAACTTAGAATTTACCCATCTATCACATAAGGCTCTTATATTTAAGAAAAATATTCCTCGATTTATTTTCTCATATCATTTAATCCTCAAAACTTTAACACCAACTATATCATATGTGATATGCCCTTAATCAATTATGAAAGATAGTCACCAAATAATGTGATTGGCCTATGGGGTATATCTTGTACTATCCGTGTATCACTTATATCCAAGCACGAGATTTCGTCTTTCCGAAACAAGGGAAGACGGAAAGCAACGGAAAAGAGTTCAAGGAGGGGTAATAGAATGGAAGTATGGGAATCAAAGCGTTTAAAGAATTCAAATAAGAATTGTCAAGACAGTTGTGGATTAAAATCTTAATTTGGTAATTTCCTATTCGCATGCTCACATCGGTGCAGTTATGTAACCGATACGATATGTCAGACATGTCTAGGGCAAGTATATTCGTCTACTAATCACTACATATCTCAATCCACGTAAAATAGCGTTACGAAGGGCGAATCAAGCGCACTAAGGTTGGCCAGACCGTAATACACTGATTCTGAATAGACAATTGTATTAGTGTACGCGTCCACTACTACATATGTCATGAACAAGCTTGATAAAAGATTGAGCTTGAAAAACTAGGCTGTAACAGCAGCATAAGTCAGGGTAGTACAACCAATATAAGTACGCTAGATAATGATGAAAAAGAGGTACAAATTATTCAAGTTCACCAAACAAACAAACAAACAAACAAACAAACAAACAAGCAACCATAATAAGAACAGACTCTACAATCTCTACAGTTATCATACAACCTCCTTCTCTAAGTCGCTAGTTTACCAAATAGGGGCAAGGACCTCTAAATTCTACAGTCTGAATAAATACTATCTTCTTATGCAAGTCTAAAGTTGTGTCATCCTAGTTCACTTCATCAATGGGTCAATAGGGATAGGTGGTATTAGGTTCTGAGGCATACTACCCAACTTATAACAATAACTAATACTGAAATCGTCTTAAGGATACCGTAAAAAACTCTTGTTAAGGTCTACGAGAAGGGGACTTGGTACCTATTAGGGTATCCTCCTATATTACATAGGTCATGGTCGTCTTAAGCCTTAGTCTTAGTGCTTATAGGACAAGTGTCGATAGTGAGGCTAGAGGAGTTACTGGCCGTCAAGGGTAAGGGATCTAACTTGTATCGAGGTGGGGGTACTAATTTCGTGACTTAGAGCTAAGGGGTAATCATTGGGTCATAATCTACAATACTAACTTAAACTGTCAAGTTCTAATTATCTAATCATACAGCAAAAATAAAATTTTAGGGTAACAACCAAAATAAACAATAAGGGCGCACAGGAATCAAGGCAGGATGCAAGTCAAGAGATTAATTCGAATCCGATATAGATGTCAGGAACGATTCAAGCAAGTGGATGAGATTCAAAAACTTGTCCTATTCTTATTGCAGGCTTGCTCGGTCCCTAAGTTAAAACCGAACAATTTAGTCGTTGACCTGCATGGGCCACCACAAAAACCATGTCACGCCCCAGTCCCAAAATACCGAGGGACCAGATACGTGGCAATGGCCAGCAGCACACACCGATGGACAAACCCAATTTAATGGATCCATCGGAGCATACTTAAGCTGTAGTACAATAATAAGGGTCTAGATATACTAATCTCATCCACAGAAATGAATACAACAATATCAGAATCATAGAGCAAGATCAATCTCAATAAAATATAACACTCGGGAAATAGCCCGATAATGAGTCTGATACATCTGTCAAGATACAAGAATAAAGCTAACTACAACAAATACTGAGTATGAAAACAGTATATACTCAGAAGATAACCTCGGTGATCACTCGTCTACTGAATCTGGTACTGCTCCGGTGTCTGCTCCTGCTCCGTAAACCTCGGGGTCGATCTCATCAGCTATACCTGGGGACATAGTCCGGATCCAGGTCCTCAGGGGACAGCAAGGTACAGAAAATACAAGCCATAATAATGCAGTAAAATAGATAATGAAATGAATAGGGTAAGTATGTAACCATCTATGTAAAAATACAAGTGAGAGCATCACGAGTACTTAGGCTGATACCACTACAAGCTCTGTGTCTGTGAGCCGGGTAGCAGCAATAACTATGTATTTTACTATGTGTTTACTATGTTTTATATATATGTAATCAGCCTGTAGCCTGTGTGTCTCTCCCCACCCCATGTAATCATACGTCTCATGTCCACGATGCATCATGTCCATGTCACGCACGATCATATCTAATGCAGCAAGTCATCTAATGTCTATGAATAAATGTCTATGTCATAAAACCTGTATCCTACACAGAATTACCATGAATATCTCAAGAAGATTCTGTCTCATGAATAGTGTCAAGTGTCCTGGGTCATGATATACTTGGTAAGACAAGTACGAGAATGTAAAGGGGGTCACGAATGTCCATCTCTAGATGACCGTACCCAACACCGCATACAGTGTTGGCACCCGACTAATAATCGGACGCTAAGTACGTCACACGGTCCTAGGTCAAGCATGCACAGCAATATAATGAAGCAAGAAAAATATGTAACAATACTGCAGAGTTTGGCAAGGTACACTTGCCTGGTAAGGAAGCTGCGATGTACCAATAACCTGCTCCAGAAGTCGCGCAGAACAAATCCAATATCCTATGTATTACAAATTTATCACGTCAAAAGATAATTTATTTTAATTTATTTAATTCTGGAATAGTTACTCTAAAATCCTATTTTAATCTTATTATTCTGATTTTTATGTTAATTCCTAAATTTTGTCCAAAGAAACTGAATTTTATCAACTCGAGACTCATGGCACGCAAATCGAGGCGATCTGTTGACCGAAAAGTCAACCGACACAAACTCAACTTTCATGCATGATTTCCTGTAGATTTCAGCGTCAAAAACATGCTGGAATTTACGGCTCGTCCGAATTCAAATTCGTTTTGGGAATTATGGCACATACAAATTTTGTATTGTGCACCGATGGTTAAATTCTAACCTAGAAGTTCTACAGAATTAACAGTATGTAAATACTTCAAATTAAATTCTGGGAAAAATATATGTCGATGATCTCGACATTAGCTTTCCGAAACTTTAAACGGTTCGTGATTCTGATTCCTGGTTCTCCCGGAATCGCGAAAATATCGAAACACGTCTATTTTTGGATATGCTGTGCTCTACGAATTTTTCAGAATTTAATACTCATAATTTAGAAAAACAATTTATATAATCAGAAAGCTAACCTCATTATCGTTCTAACAAAAAAAACTAGGCCTCGTTTGGAGTCCGGAGCTAGGAGATATCGTCTTTTTAATTCGTCATAACTAGTAGAAAATGAGGCTGAATTTATGACGAATTTTGACTATTTTTGGACGAAAAAGAGAGGAATTTGGGAAAAATATGAAGGATGAGGTATTTATAATGGTGGAGACTACTTAATTAAATACAACTAGGATTGGTTAATTTGGATAGGATTATGATGAATTTAAATAAGGATATGATATACATTAAGTTGTATTCCTAGTAGGTTCATGATTTGAATTAATTTAAAGTAGAGTTTGAATCTATCTCAATAATTTATAATCTTGAATATAATTAAATATAATACAAATAATTTATAAAATCTTATTAATATCTATTAACACTAAATTAGCATATATCTAATATTAAGACTATATATATCCAAATAAATCCTAATTAATTTCAAAAATCTAAAATAACCTAAAAATGATTCTAAATAAATATTTATATAAGTAAATATATCAAGAAATTCATTTGCTAATTAAATAACAGAATACTCTAAAGAAATTCAATACCTATAATAATATAAAATATACACAAAATATCTATTTTGGGTGAGGGGGTTTACAAAACTCCATGCGGCAAGGAACTCCATGCGATATCGAACTTATGTGGCAAGCAGAGCATGCGGCCACCTTCCCTTGGACGCATGACTCTGAACTTTGGTGCATCTTTGGCGTATCCTTGGTGCATCTTTCTATGGTTTTGTCTTTTCTTCCTGACATACTTTATGTCACATCATACTTTATGTAACATCACTCTTTATGTCGCTTCACTGACACTCATTTAATGCACGTCACTTTGGCACTTGTTTCAAGGAGTGGACTTTGTCTTGATGCTATGCGGCACCGACCCCTATGCGACACCTGCCTCATGCGGTAAGCAGTCCATGCGGCCAGCTCGTCCATACGGCCAGTGCTCATGCGCCAGACCAATGCATGCGGCCTGACCCATGCGGCAAATTTATGCGTGCACTTCTCATGCACGCGTGTGATCCGATGCGACCCTAGTAATCTATGTACACGTTCCACGATTTCTTGGGTTTAATTATTTTATTTGGAATATTCCTTTGCTCTATATGGTTGGTCTTGACAATTGCTTGTGATGGATCCTAAGGAATAGTGGACAGTAAACCCGACTTATGCACTATAATTGGCTATGTGCATAACACAACATTATGTTGACCCCACTAGATGTGAGTGTCATACTGAATCAGTACCTGCTAAGTGGACTCGGATCTGTGGTTTATATCTTACTTTTTCCGTTGGATAGAGTGAGGGGTGTAGTTCTACTCGGAAGATGGTCTGCGTCCCCGGTCATTGTTTGGTTTAAGGATCGTCGATCTACTTCAGAGTGGTTCATACAATTCCCCTTTCTTTCGTCTGGCGGCATTGTATAATTGTTAATTTGAGGATGATTAGTAGATTTGTTACCTTTGTCTTTGACTGTTGAATAGAGTGAGGGACGTAGTTCTGCTAGGGAGACAATCTGCAATCCCAGTCCTTGTTTAGTTTAAGGATTGTAGATCTGCTCTAGAGTTGTTCATATTTTTTTTCTTACTCACGTTCGGCGGCAAAATCATTAATTCTAGGAGTTCACATCATAAATTTAGGCTTCCTATTGATTGATGGTCTGTATAACTGATTTGAGGATATTATATTTTGACCAAGTGTCCCAATGTGATAAGGCTCATACGACCAATTGTAAGTTCGGTGATTCGACCCGATTTCTTGTATCCGTGCCGATACCATTAATACGTGATACGTGTACATATATTATAATATGCACCGAGGTAGGACATAACTTGCTACGTGCTACGAGATTACATGTTGTGGGTTATGCATCGAGAATGCCTCTTATACTATGCGACAGAGTGGTTCATACAATTCACCGAGGTGCAACGTAACGTTGCGAATCCGATGACGCAAGTTTTGTTACGAAACGACAGGCACACACAAAATTTGGACAAGTGTCAAAATAGGCCGATACGATATTTTTTGACAGATACGCATTGATTTCGATGTGCATGCACATCCAAATCAAGTTCCACGAAAGCCCACACGTCGAAAAATACCGTACGCGCCTTTCGGTGCATTCGGTACGCGACATGGTTGCCCGGTTTGACGGGACCAACTCCGTATCGGAGAATTTTATTGTTTCAAAAACTATTTTTTTTCTCATGAATTGGAGCTCAAATTATTAACAAATAGAATGCAAGCTAATTTATTCTACTTGAAGGCATTACAAGAGGGTTAGATTGAAAGTATACCACAGGTGATGGTTCAGGATTCGATCAAGCGAGGAGGGAGATATCACAATACGAAGATGGGGTATTGGTGCTCGGTTCTGGACTGTGGGGTGCTCGGGTCTGTGGTCAGGTCGGGGCTCCGGCGGGAAGCAGTCGGTCGGAGGGGCAGCTCCGACCAAGGGAGGATCACCGTGCCAGCGCTCCCGCGGAATGATCGCTTTGACCCATCCGGGCGTGATGCACACGAGCGTGAGCCACGCCCGTGCAAGACTATGGTTCATTGGCTGGCGGTAAGAGTTCTAAGCCACAGAGTCGCACAGATTGTCCGAGTGTAGTGGAATCATAAACGCATAGCGATTTAGTAACAAGTTCACTGAGTCGACAATATAGCGGAAGCATTGAATAACACAAGTTGAAGTAAAGCAACTCTTTATTGATATAAACAAGTGTTACAGACGGCGTATAGCCGAGATTACAAGTCGCTCAAGCCTCTCTCTCTGAAACAGTAAAAGCACGCCAAGTGGCTACAATTATGGAATGATTATACAGGCAATGATCAGGCGATGTTCACAATATTATGTCTTGTATATGTGCTTCAGTTCCGGATACAACGCTGCTTCGGAGTGATCACCACGCCTTAGCATGCACGAGGGAGCATCCGTACCGAACGAGGTTCTCCCGCACCCTGCATACAAACTGGAGGATTATCAGTACATTGAATACACTGGTGGGGAAGCTACTCGCCCGCTCGACAAATCCAAACACATAATATAAGGTTCCGTGCACCAACTATTAAGTTATCTTTCTAGTTGCCTTAGGAATAGTTTCATGCAAGATTTGAATAGCCTAACTCGTGTGGCAGTGCGTCGTACAACATGAGAGAAAATACTGAGAGACTTACCCACTTACCAATTATCCTTCCCTGTCCAAGGCAAACATTATTAATTCAAGCACGGGCAAGTATAAATATTCAGGCGACAGCATATGCAACACGAGTAATGTTATTTCAAGATCGTTCAGGTGTTCAGTTGTTACTTAATGCGATGCAATAACTCGTACGCGGATAGCCGCTAAGCGAGGATGACTTAGCTACATGAACAATGGGTCGCTGGCATAGCCATAAAGGATACTAGTCATGAACGAGAATGGTTTACAGCGAAAGTACAGTGGGCGCTATAAGCCATCTCGTCCAGTACAGTTGACTATACAGTAGAGTTCAGCCGTAGAGAGAATGGTATGCAACAAAAAGTACAATGGGCGCTACACACCATCTCATCCAGTACAGTAGGCTGAACAATGGAGTTCCATCCGGATCGGATCGGTCCCAGTGCCCCGGCGACCGTCCGTGGAACTATACCTCGTTTCCGAGTTGTCCGTGACATGCAGGTCTCTGGGGCTTTCCAATTTCACATCCTTCACAGTACAGTCAATAACACGAGTACAGTCATGAATTTCTGCTATGAACGAGCATGGACAGGATTCTCGTTCAAAGTTAACTTGATATGATCACAGTACAGTATTCACTTGCCTTGATGCATGCCCCTGGTTCGGGGATGCCTTGGTGACCTAACGGTCCCGGATACTTGCAGGTTCAATCGCACAGAAGGACTATTTGATAGTCTCCTGGCTAACAAGAATGTATGCACAATACAATAACGTTAGACATTCGTAAGCAGACAAGCATGCGTTTCTAAGAAACATAAGCAGACACGTTTGCTCGGACTCGAAGGTAAGCCGAGGGATAAAACCGTAAGGGACTTAGCATGCGAGGGTCTGAATATATATAAGCAATATTTCATTTCCATGTTCTATCATAAGCAATACAAGTTGGGATTATTCCCTTAGCTAGGTGCGTTGGATTCTTATTAGCATGCAGGGGTGATTCACCTAGCGACTAGCATGTATCATTCCAGATTTTATGTGTGCTGGCTAAGCAAAGACAAGTTCACCGTAGCCACCCACCTTAGTGATGATTCATCTCGGTAGAGCGATACGTCAAGCGAGCCTCTGAAAGCCTAAGCAGGATCCTGTAGGGACAAGTCTGGATATCCTTTGCCTCAAACAAGTATTCTCGCCTGAGCAAAGCGGGTCGGGACATGCACTTTCGCCGTTTGAATCGGCAGTCCACTGGAACGAAACGGGATGTTACAGGTCGGAGGGGCAGCTCCGACCAAGGGAGGCTCGACCAGGGGGTGAGGGTGGCTCGCCGGCGGTCGGGGCTCTCCGGGGGTCGCCGACGGCGCTGCAGCAATGGCCTCAACAGCAACAGTAGGCGTAGCGACAACAACAGCTGCTCAGGCAGCAGTTCGGCCGCAGGGAGGACGATGGTGACCAGCGGCTACGCGGGCATCCTTACGATCACTGCCACCACCATCGACAGTCGCCACCACCATCGTCATCCTCACGACCACCGCCACCCACACCTCCATGACCGCCACCCTCACCTCCATGACCGCCACCATCACCTCCATGATCGCCGCCTGTACGGCCTTCCCTTTCCCTCTCCTCCTCCGCCGGCCACCCGAGGGAAAGGGTGGTGTAAACACCCAGAAATTTTCAAAAAATTTAAAAACAAATTTTCAGAATTTTTTGAGATTTTTAACTAATTAAAAATTAATATTTTCTACTATTAAATAAAATATGTGATTTTATTAAATATTAAAATATTATAAAAATAATATTTTTGGATGTAAAATAAATAATTAGACTTACTGCAATTTTTTTGAAATTTATTGGACCCAAACACTATTTTTAAAGACCTAAAAAAATATTTTTAAATAAACCAAAATAAACCGAATTAAACCCAGTTGAATCGAACCGGTTTAAAAATAAACCAACCCAAAATCCTGAACCGGACCCAAACCCTAGCGGGTCAGGTCGGATCCAAAACCCGTGCCCGACCCGTACCCTATTGGATCGGGTCGGATCCGAACCCAGAACCCGACCCGACCAACTACCCGACCCATTAACCCTAAGCTACAGTAACCCCTAATTTTCCCCGACCCCGACCGCCGCGTCTCTCTAATTTTCGGACGATTCACCCGCCGCCTCGTCGTCTTCCTGAAACCGTCGGCCGCTCCGGCTTCCCTCTGTCATGCCCCGATCTCCCGCAGGCAAATCGGTCGTTCCCGTTAGGCGAGAATCAAAGCGCCAGCGCTCCCGTGGAACGATCGCTTTGACCCATCCAGGCATGATACCATACGAGCGTGAGCCGCACCCGTGTAAGGCCGTGGTTCATTGGCTGGCGGTAAGAGTTCTAAGCCACAGAGTCGCACAGATTGTCCGAGTGCAGCGGAGTCATAAACGCATAGGCAATTTGGTAACAAGTTCACTGAGTCAACAATATAACGGAAGCATTGAATAACATAAGTTGAAGTAAAGCAACTCTTTATTGATATAAACAAGTGTTACAGGCGGCGTATAGACGAGATTACAAGTCGCTTAAGCCTCTCTCTCAAAAACAATAAAAGCGTGCCAAATGGCTACAATTGTGGAATGATTGTACATGCGATGTTCACAACATTATGTCTTGTATATGTACTTCAGTTCCGGACGCAGTGCTGCTTCAGAGTGATCTCCACGCCTTAGCACGCACGAAGGAGGCATCAGCACCGAACGAGATTCTCCCGTACCCTGTAAACGAACTGGTGGATTATCGGTACATTGAATGCACTGGTGGGGAGGCTACTCGCCCGCTCGACAAATCCAAACACGTAATATAGGTTCCATGCACCAACTATTATGTTGTCTTTCTAGTTGCCTTAGGATCAGTTTCATGCAAGGATTGAATAGCCTAAATCGTGTGGCAGTGAGTCGTGCGACATGAGAGGAAACACGACGTGACTTACCCTTTGGCCTTCCCTGTCCAAGGCAAACATTGTTAATTCAAGCACGAGCAGGTATAAACATTCAGGGGCAATAGCGTATGCAAATACGAGTATTGTTATATCAAGTTCGTTAAGGTGTTCAGTCGCTCATCGATGTGATGCAATGACTCGCACGTGGATAGCCGCTAAGCGAGGATGACTTATCTATATGAACATAAGTCGCTGGCATAGCCATAAAGGACCGTTTATAGTCGATGAACGAGGATGGTATACAATGAAGCACGTGAGGCGCTACACGCCATCCCGTCCGCACGTGAGACTATCGTGAAGTTCCATCCGGATCAGAATGGTCCCAGTGCCCCGGTGACCGCCCGTGGAACTGAATGACCTTGTTTCCAAGTTGTCCGCGACATGCAGATCAGGGTCTTTCCAAATCCATAACTTGATATGATAATCCATGATTCATGATCTGAACCGAGCGTTTGCTCCACGAGCTGGGATTCATTCGTTACATGACGTAATTCTCGTTCAGATGTAAACTTGATGTGATTATCATTCAGTTGTAACATGATAGGATTCTCGTTTAGTATTCATTGCCCTGATGTGTGCCCCTGGTTCGAGGATTGCCTTGGTGACCCAATGGTCCCGGATACTTGCAGGTTCGATTGCACAGAAGAGCTATTTGATAGTTTCATGGCTGACTCAATACATGCACCATACAATATCGTTAGACATTTGCAAGCAAGCAAGCATTCGTTTCTAAGGAACATAAGCAACACGTTGACTCGGACCCGAAGGTAAGCCGAGAGGTAAAACCGTTGTAGAAGCATGAAAAATACGCTGGGAAAAGCTACACAGCCTCTTGATACAGAGCAGCGTAAGCAGAGGCCTTCAGACCCATCAGGCGTACGACAGAGTTTTCTTTGCTAAAAATACAGCGTGAAGAGTAAAGCTCAAAGGACCATCCGCATAAATGCAGTACGTCCAGGCCGCTCCAGCGTGAAACAGAGTTCTTCATCGCCTCCATGGCGTAAAACTCAACCGCTCTCAAAGCAGTGTGATAGCGTACGAGGAACGCTTCATCTTCCCCGAAATAAACCTGTCAAGTCACGCAGTAAATCTGACCTCTGACTCCTGACAAAAGGTGATGCACGGCTACCCAGACGACGGCTGGAAACGATGGCAGACCTCTCGGGACGCATCCCACAGTATGATGGCATATCTCACCATTTAATGCAGAGGATTTGGTAAAGCATCACCAAACTGTCGTTTACCGGAGTCCCTTCAGCATAAACCGCTCTTTTGCGTACAAGGGAATACGCCGCCCTGTTTTACACAGGCAAATATGAGCTATTTTACGCTCTGCAGCAGACAAACCGCCTGCCACGTTAAAAGATGCACTTCGTACGGGATTCGAGGCATGTCTCCACGTCTAATTGCACAGGACGGTGACAGTTTCTCTCAAGACACGTCTCTGCGACGGGTGCACAGAAGGCCTGCAGACCTTCGAAACACGCCTCCGCATTTAATGCATAAGGTGATGGCAAATCTCTGCAAGAGATTTGGTTATATCTTCAAAAGCCATAATTTCGGCTAAGGCGTCCACATCAGCACGGGGTGCAGCGGCTTCTACGCCCATTCAGGATCTGTGCTCAAGCGGCTTCTACGCCCATTCTGGCACGATATGCAGCGGCTTCTACGTCCATTCAGGATCTGTGCTCAAGCGGCTTCTACGCCCATTCTGGCACGATATGCAGCGGCTTCTACGCCCATTCAGGATCTGTGCTCATGCGGCTTCCACGCCCACTCAGTCTCTACGACTACTCGGCTTCCACGCCTACTTGGCTTCTATGCCTGTTCGGCTTCTATGCCTGTTCGACTTCTATGCCTGCTCGGCTTCCACGCCTGTTCGGCTTCTATGCCTACTTGGCTTCTATGCCATGGTGACAGACATTTGGCTTCTACGCCAACCTCTTCTACACAATGGATACCTACCCGCGTGGCTTTTACGCTGTGATCTTAGTAGCAACCGTACGTGTTGTGTCCCCTTAGTTGGACCCACGTCACCCGCTCAGTCAAAAGATCATCTATACGTAGGCATTGGTTACTTTAACCGTTGTGTAAAAGGGTGCTGTACTTTCCACTCCTCGGTTGCTACACCAACGGAGTGGTCACTGTCACCAAAGACTCTATAAATAGAGGCCCCTGTCAATGGGGAACAAGGTCGAAGAAATTGGTCAAGAAACCGATATCAGATCCCAGGTCAGAAAATTCGGTCAAGAGTACCAATACCAGATCCAAGGTCGACAGTCGGAGAAGATCGAACAAGGAGGAGAGAGAGAGAGAGAGAGAGAGAGAGAGAGAGAGAGAGAGAGAGAGAGCCCGGAGCTCAGGCAAAGAGCGGGGATCGACGACTTCGGCATCGTGCATCCACCCTCTCCTGCAACCTTCGAAGCTGCTACCTGTCTTCCACGGCACTTCTTCAACATCGCGCGGTCCAAGGGCTAAAGTGATCGACCGCAGATCAGACACCTACAGCAATTTATACCCAGATTAAATAAATTGTACTCCCACATCCTCGTATAGGATTACATTGTACAAGTTTGTTTGTAAACCAAAGGGTGCGGGTTTCGCACAAACCCCGTCATTCAAATACACTTTCATTCTTTCGTTTAATACCACAAACAAGATGGCGACTCTGCTGGGGACGTCTTTCTCTTCTGACGAGGAAGTAATTGCTCAACGCGATGCGGTATCTATAGAAACCGTGAAGAAGACGCTGGTCGTTCATTTCGACCAGTCTGCTTACGAAGACATGCTTCGAACCGGGGGTAGCTCTCACTCTCTCTCCGTCCAAGACAACAGGAAGCTGCGCAAAGTGTGGATGCCCAAGATATCCTCAACCATTCCTGTGGACTCTCCGATCTCTCCGATCTCTCCGACCAATGAGGTGGTAGCATCCCTCCCTCCGTGCCCTGTACGTAAAATTCAGTCTCCCGCTACGCGCGGTACAGACAAAACTTCGGGCAAGGCCTCTGCGCTAACCCAGAAGTATCCACTGCGCTCTACGCGTAGGAACCAGTCTCCCGCTATGCGCGGTACAGACAAAACTTTGGGCAAGGCCTCTACGCTAACCCAGAAGTATCCACTGCGCTCTACGCGTAGGAATCAGTCTCCCGCTACGCGCGGTACAGACAAAACTTCCGATGGTGCCTCAACGCCAAATCGGAAGAACAGATCATGCTCCACGCGCGAAACAACATCTGACTTCTACGAAAAAACAGATGAGCGCGGTGATCTCTGCGAGGGGAAGCAAGCAGGCGAATATTTAACCTCTCGGCCTTTACGCCAGCAAGAGAACAATCTGCCTACCCTCCGGATTGCGCGAGAAGCCGATGGCCGACTGAGGACCTCTTCAGCTTTACGCCAGTCTGAGCGAATCTCCAAATTACGCCAGGCGAAGTCCCGCGGCGTAAAGCAAGCTCCGGTTGCTACTCCTGACCTACGCGAATGCCTAGTCCAGAAGCGTAAGGAGAGGGGACCTTCCAACATGTCTATTACGCCCCCCAGAGAGCAATGTTGTAATAGTCATAAGATTGTGATTGACTGCTGCTGTTCTAAAGCAAAACGGTCGGTCTTCGACCGATTGAGCTACTCTCAGTCTTTTCCAGAAGAAGAGCACGCGTATGCGTCCGTGAACATGGCTTCACGCATACCCAGAAGAAGGTCGAGCTCGAGACGTCATCCCTCTGGACCTTCGAGCCGAAGAAGATTCGAAGACCTCCTATGGAGCACTAAAGCTGGGGTGTTCCAAAACACCCGGGCAAGGTCACAGCAACCAGCTCCGTACTCGTCTGATTCCGACGCTGGGGGTCTCCAATCTCCCAGAACAGATGCTGAGAGTGTAGAGTCGACTTCTGCGATGACCTATACTAATCCTTCGATGACGCCCAGGGAAGTGGGAGCTTACGCCATTGAAGACGAACGCGAGGAGGCTTCAGGAAATGCGGAACAACGCATCACTGTGCTAGAGACATCTTTGAAGCAAATGCAATCCGTAATGGAGAACATGCACCAGATGATGCTAACTCAGCACGCGACTGCCATGGCTCAAGCGTCGGTCCCGCCAACTCAGATACGTATGGGGGTGGACTTACTACCATCCGACCCAAGCCAAGAACCTGCTCTAGATCAAGAGTCAGCAGTCCCTCCGCTTCCAACTGAGAATCCGATGCAGGCAGTGCGGGAGTTGAAAGCCCAGTTTGACGTCTTGAGGCACAAAGATCAGCTCAAGAAACTGGGAATCAACCAGCCTTACCCGGCTATCTGGGAAGAAGTCCCTTTTCCTCCGAAGTACAAGCCTCAGACCATGGCTCTGTTCGAAGGAAAAACATCACCAAGTCAATACATGAACTATTTTAGTATGATGACGGTGTTGCTACAAGGGAACGACGCCCTCCTCACTCGGGTGTTCAAGGGCTGCCTCTCAGGAGTAGCCTATCAGTGGTACCGTAGCTTGGCGGACAACTGCATTACTTCTTTCGAAGACTTCAAAGCGCTATTCTTCACACGATTCTACGAGGGTGGAATGGACATGTCTATGTCCTCCCTCATTGAAGTCAAGCAAAGGGAAAAGGAGGACGTTCGCACCTTCGTCGAACATTTTTGTCAGGCCACCTTACAAATGCCTCCAGGAGTTCCAGACTCGGCGTTAGTAGACATTTGCAGGAAGAACCTCCTTCCTATAGTCTCGGTGTTCATAGGACCATATCAGTTCCATGAGTAGCCCTCGTTCATCGTCTCGGCAGTGGCCGCCGAAGACAACAGTCGCAAGGCACGCGACAACGGCATCATGATCTCCGCCTCCGACAGAGGCAAAAGGCCATCTCCCAGCGGCGACCATCCTCGCAGCTCCAAGGGAAAAGAAGCTCTGACAGTCAATACGTCCAGACAAAAGACGGCGGCGACCACGCAGACAAAGCCCGGGACTTCCAGGCCCGTCGAGGTCTACTCTTTCGACGACGACGATATCCCTAGTATATTTGAGTGTCTCGTCAAAAGTGGCAAGATCACCCTGCCGGAGCTAAGGCAGCCCCAAGAGGTCGGCAGTACCGACGACCCCAAATACCGTATCTTCCACAGATACGTACACCACCCAACAAAGATGTGTTACGTACTGAAGAGGAAGATCCAGGGGTTGATCGATGCTAAGGCCATCACCCTGCACGACAACGAGAAAACGGTTACAGCCAACATGATCTCTCTGCGGTTTGGCGATCTGCCTCCCCAAGAAGTCATGGACGGTATCACGCCCATTTCCTGAGCCACAATGGACATCGTCAATCTCCCTCCGGCTAGGGATCAAAATCATAACCTGGTACCCCTGACCACCCGTCAGGGCGAGATTATGTGGGTTCATCCAAATTTGGTGTCAGAGCTCGAGGAAGAGACTAAAGCTACGTCCAGGAGGAGCCCAAAGTGCAAACCATGCAATATGGTCACAAATTCTTCGCCATCTGACGAAGACGAGGTACTTGCTACAACCCGGTCAGGGAGAGCCTACCTCAACGACTACGGAGCAAGTCAGGAGGATATACTGGCAGACGTTTCAACTGCCAAACCTGCAGGGCCAAGCCCCGTCATACCGGAAGCCAACCCTTCAAAACCGACGCCGGCGGACAAAGGAAAACAAAGAGAAGTGCGGTTCGATAAACCTGTGAAAAACATTCCGAACAAAAGTTTTGAGAAGCCGTATAACTTCGACATCCTAGCCCAACTGGCTAATACGCCGGCCAGGCTCTCCATCTTCGAGCTACTCATGCTCTCCCAAGACACTCGTCTAGCCCTGAGTGAAGCACTGATGTAGGCGAAGGCATACTTGACCCAGCTCAAATCTTCCAACGAAGAACCAGTGGCGTGCCCTCAATGCCACAGTGTGATGGAGGTGGTCCCAAATATCACCTTCACCCAAAACGACATGCTGTTAAAACATAACAGGCATGACAGACCCCTCTATTACACCGGGTACATCGGTTCCATGGAGGTTGATCGGATTCACATAGATCCGGGATCATCGATCAGCATCATCCCGCACAGTCTGCTCAGACCTTTGAGGATTCCTACCAGCGAACTGGCTTATACCTCCACTACAATCGTAGGATTCAACGCCGGAAGAAGTAAGCCGTTAGGAAAGATTCGCCTGAGGATCCAGATTGGCAACCTCAGATCGGTGGCCACATGTTACGTGATCGATTCAGAGGTATCCTACAACATCTTACTGGGAAGACCGTGGATCCACGATCACAACATCGTTCCTTCAACTCTACATCAATGTCTTAAATATGTAGACCCCCAAGGGATAGTACAAACGGAGGTGGCCGACCTAAACCCATTTAAAGGAGTAGAGTCCTACTATTCCGACGCGGTGTTGTACTCGCAGGACCACACGGAAAAAGTGGCGGGCAAGACAGAGAAGGAATCCCACCGGGAGCCAGGAGAACCCTCTGTCGCACTACCGCTGTCGATCAGAGTGAAAGGACGAACCACTCGTCCAAAAGCCATAGAGCCTATGGCTATTCACCTGAACAGATCCAGCTCGGGGAAAAGAAGTAATTCTCCAGCGGTTACTCTGAACCAGAAGCCTCCACCTTTGTTCATCAACCTTCGGCGCGACAAGCAGCCGACCGATGTAAACACGACCAGGAACGGAGTTCCAGATGGCAATAAACATCCTCTTTTCCAGTACATTAATACTCAGATTCCAAATCAGGAACCCACTCCCCGTGACGAGGTAGAACCCATAGCACGAAAGTTCTTGGAAGCTATGGACTCCTACCATCCGCATATCTGGGAAGCAGCGTCATCATCCAACGTCATCACAACGTATGGACCGCATGAAGATTCTATCTTCATAATCTCGCCTACCTGCAGCAGTCAGCGTCCAATAGTATTCGGCCGTATGCGCAATCAGCCAGCCATCCAGGAAGATCCTTTCGATGACGATACTGGGAAGATGCAGGTTCACCGATACAGCCCTCAAGCGCAGAAGATCATGCAAAACATGGGCTACGACTTGAAGCGAAAGCCGGGCCTCAACTACGGAAGAGGCAGAAGGACGCCGCCACGCGGCGACCCCTGCTACCAACAAACTCGTTTCGGGTTAGGGTATGCCACCTCCCTTACGGCTTCCATGTCGGATAAGGACATCTTTTCCTCCTCCTGGGACGGCTCGTCGCCCCCCGACTCACCTGATGCTCTCGAACAAGCACTATCAGCAAATATGGTGATGACAGATCCCTCAGAAGCAGAGGAACGAGATTCTGAGCCGTTTGAGAATGACTCTTGGGCTCAGCAAATGGATACACAGTGGGAATTCTGCTTCGAACAAAGGGAACCTCCAACCAAAGACGAAGTTACCCAAATCGATGTTGGGGGTGAGCTTTCGCCAAAGCCGATATTTATCAGTGACAATCTTCCACCAGCCGAAAGGGAAGAAATCATACAGCTGATAAAGGAATACGTCGACGTCTTTGCATGGGATTATGGAGACATGCCGGGCCTAGACCCGAAGGTGGCTACTCACAAACTCAACATATTGGCTGACTCAAAGCCTGTGAAGCAGCACCAACGCCGATTTCGACCGGACATGATGGACGCCATTGAAGCTGAAGTCAAAAAGCTGATAGCCTGTGGGTTCATCCGGGAAGAACAACATCCCGACTGGGTCGCCAACGTTGTCCCAGTCATGAAGAAAAATGGAAAGGTACGTATCTGCATCGATTACCGAGATCTGAATGCGGCCTGCCCCGAGGATGAATTTCCTCTTTCCATCACGGACATCATGATCGACAACACCTGCGGTTTTGAACGCATGTCTTTCATGGACGGGTTATCATCAGATCAAGATGCATCCTAAAGACGAAAAGCACACTGCCTTCCGCACCCCGTTGGGAGTGTATTGCTATACGGTCATGCCCTTCGGATTGAAGAAGCCGGGGCTATGTACCAACGGGCTATGAGCGGCATATTCCATGAACATTTACGCAAAACAGTAGAGTGTTACATAGACAACATAGCCGTCAAGAGCCGCCTCAAGGATGATCACATTCAGGACCTAAGGACGGTATTCGAGTTAATGCGCCGACATCAACTCAAGATGAACCCTACGAAGTCCTTCCTGGGCGTATCTAGTGGCAAATTCCTGGGATTTGTTATCACAGCCAAAGGCATCCAGGTGGACCCTGACAAAGTCCAGGCCATCGTAGAAATGCGACCGCCCCGCAATCTGAGGGAACTCCGGGGATTTCAAGGCCGTCTGGCTTATATCCGGAGGTTTATATCCAACCTCTCAGGAAGATGCCAGCCTTTTTCATACCTCATGAAGAAAGGTGTATCCTTCGTATGGGACGAAACCTGTCAGCAAGCATTCGGGGAGATCAAACGCTACCTCACCAGTCCGCCAGTTCTGGTGCCTCCCATCATGGGGAAACCGTTCTTGTTGTACGTCCGAGCAATAGATCATTCGCTAGGAGCTCTTCTAGCACAGAAGAACGACGAGGGGCATGAGCAGGCTATCTACTACCTCAGCAGGATGATGGTCGGAGCCGAACACCGGTACAACCCAGTGGAGAAAGAATGTCTGGCTCTGATATTCGCTATCCAAAAGACGTGGCACTACGTCATCGGCCAGACTATTCATATCATCTCCAGGATCAACCCTCTTCGAGTACTGATGAGCAAGCCGAGTATTCTTAATTCTCGACTCGCAACCTGGGCGATGCTGTTAACACCATATGACATGGTGTACATCCCACAGAAGTCCATCAAAGGCCAAGCGCTGGCCGACTTTCTGGCTGCTCATCCGATCCCGGAGGCCTCCAAGTTATACGAAGACATTTCCGACGAAGTTGCAGAATGTAATTCCGCAATAGAAAGTGACACATGGCAACTGTTCTTTGACGGCGCCTCCAGGACTGGCCCCCAAGGAAACGTGGTTTCAGGGGTAGGAATTGTCACGCCCCAATCTCCCGCAAGCTCAATAGTCCCCGCTGAACGTGAATCACCACGTTTACAGCTCTCCCGCAGGACTATCGTTCTCATCGGGACGTGATGCCGTACGAGCCTGGAGTTGCGCTCGTACAAGGCGATGTTGTCAAACACCAAATGTTATCATTGAAACAACCAAGTTGCAGCGGAAGTCAAGTATTGTGTACCAAGCACACAATCAGAGTATACGCAGCGAAGCTCACGATAGGGTCCAAATGGGATGCCCCGAGTCACTGCCACAAAGGCGATGCCACGGAGACGATGAAATAACTCTTGCTCTTTCTCTAGCCCACAAAGGTACTTACAGTTCATACATCTTGTCCCGTATATCCAAGCAGCGCCACTACGTCTGTGTACCTGAAATATTGCCCACAAACGTGGGTCAGTACACAACCGTACTGGTGAGCGGGGTAACCCACTCGCCTAAGCCGACACTAAGTAAAATAGTGAATGCAAACAGTTATATGGTGATCTTTCTAGTTGAATCCTAGATTCATTTCATGGCATATGAATGACATGTTAAGGAAAGCAGTAAAGCAGTTTAAGCATGCAAGCATTCATCTCAAACCAAACGACAAGCAGTTATATAAAGCCGACACGTCTAACTCAATGTCATCGCTTGCACGATAACATATCGAACCAACAGTCTCGCCTCAATATCCATCCAGAACCAAAGTTATATATCCCACTCTCAAGTGCACACTCTTGCCGAGGCAAGGTGGCCGCGCCTACACGATGCACAAACCAACCAAAGTAAAGCAAGCCAACATCTATTCTTATATGAAGTCACTGGCCAAAGGCCATAAAGGACGTTGATCGGACAGATCAATGCGGTTCTATTCGAAACAGCGCTAAGTAGCTAACCCACCTGAATCGCATCCAACCGCTGGTACCGCGCCCAAGACGCGTTACCCAATTGTCTCCTCCATGGCCGAACGGTCCCGGTGCCCCGGAGCACTCGTTCGAGGAAACCAAACCCTGTGCCACTCAGGTTGTCCGTGACTATGCAGACACGTAGGTATGACGAGAGGATCGAACATTCTCGCCCCACCAAGCGATCCTAGACTCGTTCCATAAATAATCCAACCAACATTCCACCAATAATCCAACCAACACATCCATAACCATTCTTCCAACATGTCCTTCCAAGAACCCAAATCTCGACCTCAAAACATAGCCCGAGGCATCAAAATATCAAGTGTTTCATAGGCACGAAGCCTCTTCTCAACACAATCCAAATTGGTGCAACACCTATGCTCGAAGCAAAACCCATGGCAAAATGCCGTTTCAGTGGCACAATGTCACATTCGTGGCACGATGCCCCATCAAACGACACAACGCCCTCGCCGATACAGTTGTTCGGTTTCGAACCACAACTGCCTGCTTTGCAAGACAAAGCATCCTTGTGATACACGCGCACGGATGCACGTTCGCTCGCCCGAATCCCGATATTCCCAATATTCCCATTGCCTCAATTGTATCATTCCAACATATATATATCCAACCGTCCAAGCATAATCCCAAGAAATCCAACCAAACGCCTCAAATGAATAATCCAGCTATCGTATCCAACTATCCAACGCGTAAACCATTCAAGCCACAATCCTACCAAGCCAACGACGCACACTCTATGCACGCCTCAGTGTAGTGCTTCCCGATGTTTCAGCCCAAGTGTTCAAGCCTTTACGTGTTTTCCATATTATTAGGCATGAAGGAGTAGAGGAGAAGGGAAAGAGCCCACTCACATTGATTGATCCCGTTAGGCATCCTGTCCTGCCGATACGGCCAATCCCTTAAACCCGTGGTCCGATGCAAGCGCGATCTACTCAACTGGTATGACCGTGCGAGCAGGCCGTGCTCTCCAAATCATCCGACCGATCGGATTAAGGAAGACGGCATTATCGCTTCCATTCAGCTATTCAGTACTGTTCGGAACGAACACCTGATTTCCATCGAACCCGCTAGCCATCTGCACATTGAAACCAACTCGATTAATCCTTCTTCCCGAAATCCAACATTTCAAATGTAACCAGCATTTGATTCATTCAGTCCGACTCAGCGTAACGCTCCGAGCGGTTGCGGGCGTTACAGGAATCGTCCTGGTCACTCCTGATAAACTCGTCATCTACCGGGCATACTCTCTTAATGAACCATGCTCCAACAATGTGGCGAAATACAACGCCCTGTTGATCGGGCTCCAAGTCGCTGAAGAGCTGGGGGTCGAATCCCTGGAAGCTTTCGGCGATTCTCTGCTTATCGTCAATCAAGTCAGAGGGATATACGAAGTCCGGAATCCAGACCTCATCCCCTATCACCGAGCGACAATCGAGATAGCCATGACGTTCAAAGGGTTCTTCCTAGAGCATGTACCTCGATCTCAGAATCTGGAAGCTGATGCCCTGGCCAGTCTGGCTGCGGACTTAGCTACCCCTATAAGACGGCAAGATTCAGTGATCCTTCTTAACAGAGATTTATTTTGCGTGAAGAACAACCTTCACATAGAACGCAGCCACGCTGTGAACACAGATCCCCCGGGAGGGACTGTAGAAGTCCCTTCATAGATTTTGTCGCATACGGAATCTTGCCAGAGGACCCCAAAGAAGTAATATCCGTCAAGAGACGATCATTATGCTTCTACTTCGATGCATCTTCACACTGCCTATATCGTCGAACCTACGACAGACTGCTATTAAGATGTCTCTCAGACGACGAAGCACAGCAGATTATCCGAGAAGCTCACGACGGCGTATGCGGAGCGCATCAGCCCGGTCCTAAGCTACAGGATCGTATCAGGAGAATGGGCTACTACTGGCCCACTATGATCACAGACGCGATCAGCTATGCAAGACAATGCAGAGCCTTTCAGGTTCATGCAGACTTCATACACCAACCGTCTGAGTATCTACATCCTACGGTCGCATCCTGGCCCTTCGAAGCATGGGATATGGATATCGTCGGTCCCATTCACCCGTCTTCCTCCAGAGGCCACCGGTTCATACTGGCCATCACGGATTACTTCTCCAAATGGGCAGAGACGATCCCTCTGGCTGAGGTAAAAGCGTCTGACATGATCAGCTTTATCAAGCACCACGTCATTTATCGCTTTGGGATTCCTCGAAGGATAATCCATGACAATGGGCCTCAGTTCATCAGCCAAGTGTTTCATCGATTTTGCGATAAAAGTCGAATACATAATATTGCCTCTACGACATATTATCCAGCTGCTAATGGTTTGGCGGAAGCTTTCAACAAAACCATTATCAAACTCCTGAAGAAGTTCGTTTCTTCAAACAAAAGAGACTGGAACGAGAAGCTGGGCGAATGTCTCTGGGCATACCACACAACGGTACGGACACCTACAGGTTGTACCCCCTTTTCACTGGTCTACGGGAGCGAGGCAGTTCTTTCCATCGAAATCCAGATCCCGTCGCTCAGGATAGCAGTGACTAGTGAGTTGACTCAAGAAAAGAATGACCTGTTAAGGCTCCAAGAGCTTGAAGGATTAGACGAGAAATGCCTACAAGCTCAATAGCGCATCGCGCTTTACCAAGCACGCATTTCTAAAACTTTTAATCATAAAGTGAAGGAAAGAGTGTTCAAAGTCGGCGAGCTAGTTCTAGCCGTAAGAAGACCGATGATTCTTACCCACAGAAGTAAAGGCAAATTCCAACCCAAGTGGGAAGGCCCTTATGTGATCGAGACAACGTTCTCGAACGGCGCCTACAGGATAGCCCAGCCTAATAGAGACCTGTTAATGGCTCATATCAACGGCAAATTCCTGAAAAGGTACTATGCTTAATCCCTCCTGCTCGGGTGGGACATAGCAAGGCCCTCGATTCTGACAAAACTACTTCCAAAACGCAATTAGTAGGGTTACGCTCTATCATGTCCGTATGACCTCTGAATAGATGTGTCCTGCTAAGAAGTTTATCAGGAGTCTATCATGTCCATACTACCTCTGATAATACTCTCACCAAAACCGGTTATTTACATTCCGAAATGATGGGTCCACAAAAGTCAGAAAAGAGTCGCCTTTATTTATTCCCGAGAGGGAGGCAGAATTACATCTGGGCAAGCAAAAAGGGAAAATGATACATCATGATGGCGGGTGAGTCAGATTGTGAATCTGCCGCTCCAGCGCAGCTATCCTCTCATTCCTAAGAACCAAGGCGTAGGCACGAGCCTGCTCCAGCCGTGCCTCGGGAGTGTCCGTGAGGGTCAGATCAGCCTTTGCCCGAAGACAGCCCGCGCGAGCAGCTTCTGCACGGTCCAGCTCCCGTCGCGTTGCGCTCAGTCGACCGGACGCTACGTCTAGACCTGCCAGCGACTGAGAAGCCCACTCCTCTGCCCGAGTGAGTTTTTCCTTCAGCTTGGAGACCCTCGCTGCATTCCCTTCATGCTCAGAGTGATACCGCGTCTCAACGACAAGAGCCTCTTCCACGACAACTTTTCTCCTATCCACCTCCAGCTTATGCTTCTGGATAGAGTTGTCTAGGCTTTCCACCTTCGTAGCAAGCCGCGCAGTCATGAGGTCGAACCGAGCCTGAACATCAGCATCGAGACCCCGAGTCAGCTGCAAATGTTCGTTAATAGGTTGCTCTAACCCATTAACCACCGCCTCCAGGGCGTCAGCTACCCCAGGATCGCCGAGCTCCCTGATGACCCCGATCGAAGCAAGAGAAGTCTTCCTCAGGCGCTCAAAATCCAGACTCTTCGCTAACACCATTGACACCATCGTTCTCAAACCGGTGTAGAAAAGGCTGGTATGTTGCTCGGTCAACGCAACTAGATCCGACTAAACGCCGGGAGCGCCCGCAATGTCAGCATGTCCCTCTCCAGGGATGATTGCAGACGAGGTGGCCACAGCCGTCGCATCAACACATGGCACAATCGAAAAAGGTGCGGTAACGGTGGTCGAAGTCGTCGCCACACTCACAAGAGGCAAGGTCACGACGACGTGTTCATCCTCCTCTCGAGGTGACGAAGCTACTCCAGGCGTACTGGCCCCCGAAGCCACTTCCTCATCAAAGACGAACGCCTCATCGTCAGAAGCCTGAGCGGAACCAGAATGCGCTTCAACGCTATACTCCCCGTGGGCGCTATCCCCTGAGAAGAAAACGAGAAAGTCAATATCAGTATGATGACAATCTTTCTCAAAGGAGACATAAAAACGACATTTTACCCGGAGCCAACGACATATACGACGCATCTGCAGTCGATATAGCTAAACCACGCCTTAATGACGCAATGCGAATCGTCATGCCTGGAGAAGGAGGTGGGCCGACCGACATCGCCGAGAGTTCTGTCAGGCCTCCACCAAGACGTGGTCGAAGTTCATCGGCAGGAATCTCGCCAGGCGCCCTCACTAACGCGGCAGGAGTCATGCCCGTTGCTGGCCTCGGGAAAGATTCTCCCATCTGCCTCGGCCACACAGGCAATCTCGCTCCGCTACCTGGAGCAGTAGCCACCACAGCCCCCTCTAACAAGGATTCTCCGGCATCGACGACCGGAACTGTAGGAGGCCCCTCTCTAGGAGGCGAGGAACCTCCAGCCAAGGAGTCATCCCCGAGGTAGGGAGAGGCAGGCTCACTCCCAGAAGCCGCAATGCCAGAAATGCGGAGAGGACGAGCAACCGTCTCCTTCCTCCTCTTGCGAAGAGAAACTTCCTTCAGAGCAGAAGCCCGTCGCTTCCCAGAAGGGACTACCAAAGCCCCCGCAGGCAGAGGCACTTCGCACCTCGGCACCGATACCAGAGGCTCGTCTGGAGTACCAGACTCCTCACCTTCGTCCGAAGAAACCGAAGGGACGTCAACTCTTCCCCCAGGCTTGGGAGAAGGCACCCGGAAGCTTCCACGCATGTCGAAATCATGATGGAAGGTGTTAATTGCCACGTAAAACTGGGCGTAAGAATGGAGAATGCGAAGCTCCGTGGAGGTTGTAAACGACCGGCAC
>JAYESA010000018.1:24136166-24305699 GCA_036927795.1 Iris macrosiphon | reverse complement strand
CGACCGTAGATCAGACACCTACAACAATTTATACCCAGATTAAATAAATTGTACTCCCACATCCTCGTATAGGATTATATTGTACAAGTTTGTTTGTAAACCAAAGGGCACGGGTTTCGCACAAACTCCGTCATTGAAATACACTTTCATTTTTTTGTTTAATACCACAAACAACCGTAAGGGAACTTAGCATGCGAGGGTCTGAATATAATCAATATTTTAATTTCCATGTTCTAGCACAAGCAATACAAGTTGGGATTATTCCCTTAGCTAGGTGTGTTGGATTCTTATTAGCATGCAGGAGGTGATTCACCTAGCGACTAGCATATATCTTCCCAGATTTTATGTGTGCTGGCTAAGCAAAGACAAGTTCACCGTAGCCACCCACCTTAGCGAAGATTTGCCTCGGTTGAGCGATACATCAAGCGAGCCTCTGAAAGCCTAAGCTGAATTCCTGTAGGGACATGTCTGGATATCCTTTGCCTCAAACGAGTATTCTCGCCTGAGCAAAGCGGGTCGGGACATTATACTTTTGCCGTTTGAATCAGCAGTCCGCTTGAACGAAACGGGGTGTTACACCCTCCCCGCCGACCGGCCGCCCCTAGCCCTTCCTCTCCCGCTAGTAACCGCCGCTTACCGCCCCCTTTAAAACCCACAACCGATCTCCCCTCGACTACCACCACCACGATCTCCCTAGCCTCCGCCGCTTCTCTCCGACCACCTCTCCTCCGGCCGTCACCAACCCCTGTCAAGCAAGCTGCCCTGCCTCTGCCATCCTCCGTCGCCCCTCTTCTTCCCCGGCGAAAACCCCCAGCCTGACCCGGCCACCACTTCCTCCGACGTCTCCTTCACTGACCCAACTTCGGCTGACCAAGCTCCCGAGCCTCCGGCGACGACTCCTCCGCCGTGACCCCGCCGTCGACGACCAGTAGCTGCCGCCGACCCCGGCACCGATGAGCTTCGCCACCGCAGCAACCCGCAGTCGCCGCATCGTGCTATCCCACGTATACGACGTATAGCCGATTTCTATCCCCTGTTCAGGTAAGAATTTCTCTCTGCTCGCTGCGTCATTTTTTGAATAGTCTATTGCAACCCATTCCCTGCGTGACCCCTCTCGAACCCCATGCCATTAGCCAGGGGTAGCGTGTCTTGTGTCGGTCGCAAACTGTGACGCAAAAACAAAAAAATAAACCCTTATTTCTGAAAATTCAGAATTTGTCCCGAACTTTCCAGTTCACGACCGTTTTGCGACCAACTTGCTAAATATTTTCAAAATTTGCTTGAACAATTATTTAGACCATATAACCGAGTTTTAAACCCTGTTTATAATTTAAATTATGCTGCTGTAGATTGTATTTAATTTGAGGGTAAAAATGACCAAAATATTGGTTATTTAAAGTCCTGATTTTTCCCGGAACTGGGTACGCCCCGCTAAACGAGGCGACTTGGTTATGTGCAAACTTCCTCGAAAGGTGCGCACTGTCAATACAGACGTGTGGGATTTTGCGGAAGTTGATTTGGATGTGTGTGCACACCGGAATCAACGCGTATCCGTCGACAATATCCCGTATCGGCCCTGTTCTGAAACTCGTTGTAACTTCGTGTACGCTCGTCGTATCAAAACAAAACTTATGCCATCAGACTCGTAGCAATACGCTGGTCCTGTGACCCAAGTTTGGTTCAATTCTGAGAACGTTGACAAAATCTTGTATCGTGGGCCCCACGGCTCCACTTGACGGACAATTTTGTGATCGGCTCATCGGAATCCAGTTCTAGACATTTCGTTGGGTTTGTATCATTGTTCTGAACTTGTAGATACTAAGTTTGATAAATTTGGAGAATATTGTCTCTGGCACATTTTTCGGTGCGAAGTGGGGGCCACATGTGGACCCCGCTTTGACCAGAAACTGTCAATTTTGCCCTTGTGTCCAAATTGAACTTATGGACAGGCAATTCTAGCTATTTGATATCTTCTGAACATGATGGTAATATTTATTTCATCATTCGGAGGAGTACCTGCAGATTCCGCGGATACCAGAGCAGTAGTTGGAAACCAAACCCCAGGCAAGTGTACCTTGCCATACTTGTAGTAATTTGTTTCTTATTATTCTCTTGATCTATTTTTGTGATATATATGTTCAATCTAGGACCGTATAACATTACTTAATGTCCGAATAATATTCAGGTGTCAACACCGTACGCAGAGTTGTGTAATGTCACCTAGAGATGGATATCGAGACCCTATACATTTTTCGTGCTTGCATCATCAAGTACGCCATACCATAGGACACTTGACACTGTTTATAAGATAGAATCTTCCTGAGATATTCATGGTGATTTTGTATAGGCTGCATGATTCGTGACATAGATATTACATATGCTTAGATATCATTATGACTCGCTGCATCAGTTAGAAGTCGTGATCTTGCGTGACATGGACATGAGACGTCGTGGACATGAGACGTGTGATTACATTGGTGGGGAGAGACACACAAGCTACAGGCTGATTTTATATATATATATTTATTATGGTGCCGTAGGCCCACTACATAGTATAACTACTACCGGCTCCCCGACACAGAGCTTGTAATAGTCTCAGCCTGAGTTATAGTGATGCTCTCATTTTGCATATCACTTAGCTGGTTACATAGTTTGCCCTATAGATTCATTTCATATACTGCATTTATTTGGCTTGAGTTATTCTTGTACATTGCTATGTCCCCTGAGGACCTGGAATCCGGATTATGTACGCAGGTTTAGCAGAGGAGATCTACCCCGAGGTGTACGGGACAGGAGCAGTCATTGGAGCAGTACCAGAACCATGGGACGAGGTGATCATCGATGATTTCTTCTGAGTATCTGCTTTATCTATACTCAGTTTTTGCTGTTGTTATACTCTTTATTTCTTGTCTATTGACTGCTGTATCATACTTATTATCGGGTTGTTCCCCGAGATACTTTATTGAGACTTGATGTTGCTTTATATTTCATATTGATTGTATTTATTTTTATGGATGAGATTAGTACCATGGCCCCTTATTGTTGTTTTACAGCTTAAGTATACCCTGATGGGTCCATTAAATTGGATTTGCCCATCGGAGTGTGCTGCTGGCCATTGCTACGTGTCTAGTCCCTCGGTATTTTGGGATAGGGGCGTGACATAGTTTTTGTGGTGGCCCATGCAGGTCACGACTAAATTGTTCGATTTCAACTAAGGAATCGAGCAAGCCTGCGACAAGGATATGATAAGTTATAGGATCTCATCCACTTGATTGAATCGTTCTTGATCTCTATATCGGATTCGAATTAATTTCTTAACATGCATCCTGCCTTGATTTCTCTGTGCGCCTCTTATAGTTTATTTTGGATGCAGAGTAATGGATCCACCAGCAAGCGACGAAACTCCTACAAGAATACCACAAGGTGCTATAGCCACCTACGAAGAAGATGGAGTGACGCCATTAATTGGAGATCCCTCCACTCACCAAAGCAGTCAATCAAATCAGCATGCTTCTAGATTTCAGCGAGATGACATTCCACCTCCGCCACAGTTTACTCCACCAATGTCTGTATTCCCACAAGGGCATGCTATGGACGGACATCAGATATTTTAAATGATCTATGCAATAATGCAAGCTCAACAGCAGATTTAACAAGAGGCTCAGCGTCACGAGGTAGAGAATTTATGAAACAGTATAGTGACCACACTGGAGCAGGCAAACCTACCAGCTCGACGGCCATTGACGGGATCTATCACCGTTTTCCGCCAGCTGAAGCCCCGTACCTTTTCTGGCAAGGAGGAGCCCACTGAAGTTCATGAGTGGCTCACGAACACTCAACATCAATTAGAAGCAGCTTAGCTTCCAAGAGAGCGTTGGATGACTGCCATCCGGATGCAGTTGATGGGCAATGCACATCACTGGTGGTTAACTGAGGAGACACGGTTCGAACCAGACCGAGTCACTTGGGAAGAGTTCTCTAGACTCTTTCAGGAGATGTACATTCTATCTATTGCTCGATCAGAACTTCGGGACAAATTCAATCGCCTCACTCAAGACCATATGACAGTGGAAGAATACAATGCGGAGTTCATTCGTCTGAGTCACTTCGCCCCTATCCTGATCCCGACAGAAGAAAAGAAGGCTGAGAAGTTCTTCGACAGACTAAACTTTGAGCTACAGAGACAGATTGGCTCGGTTGCACCTACTTCTTACTCGGATGTCCTTACTGCAGCATGATGCATGGAGCGCGTCACCAGGAGAGAGTCCATCCTGAAGCGGCCTTTCAAATCAGTACCAGCCAGAGCACCACAGGGAGAAGCTGCAAAGAGATCTCACATGCACCAGCCACCCAGAGCATCTCCGCAGATACTACCTACATGTCAATATTGTGGCAAGCGAGGCCATTATGAGAGCAAGTGCAGACGCAAGTTAGAATTATGCTTGATTTGCGGATCCAACCAATATTTAGCCAAGGATTGTCCTGAGCATCGAGAGGGAGCGCTAATGTTAAACCGACAAGCTTTACCAGCACCGAGGCCAGTTTATCCAGCATTGGGAGCACCACAGACGGGAGTTGGAGGAGTCAGACCACCAGCTCCAGGAAGATATCAAACGAGGCCACCTTTGGCACCCCAGGCAGCACTTTTCCAGCAGGCCCAGCAACGACAAAGGGCACCACCGCAAGTACGTGGACAAGCTTTTGCGATGACCATGGAGGACGAGCAGACTCGTGGAGTAGCAAATACGAGTAAGATTTAAGTTATTCATATATGTCTATTTCTAGTATTGCTTTAGCACGTGCTGTTAGTTCATGACCTTATCCCTAAACCTAGTATTTTGAACTTGTTAATAATTGATAACCTAGTTTTCCTCAGCTGTAGTTTTCCTTGCTCTATCCAGATTTCTTTACACTTGAATTACCTAACTTTCATTTTCTAGGAAAATACATTATTCCTTTCCTATGTGTTTTGCTTAACCCTCATCCTTCGTTTTCTCCTTCATCAAGATTCTTTCTTTGTGTCATGCTTTCAAACATATTTTGCAACCGTGTCATCTCTTCTGACCGGTTACGTTTCGTTATCCTTTGATTGCGAGGACACAATCCTCTTAAGGGGGTAGATTGTAAACACCCAAAAAATTTCAAAAAATTTAAAAACAAATTTTCGGGATTTTTCTGAGATTTTTAACTAATTAAAAATAAATATTTTCTGGTATTAAATAAATTGTGTGATTTTATTAAATATAAAAATAATATAAAAATAATATTTTTGGATGTAAAATAAATAATTAGACTTACTGTAATTTTTCTGGAATTTATTGGACCCAAACACTATTTTTAAAGACCTAAAAATAATATTTTTAAATAAACCAAAACAAACCGGATTAAACCCAGTTGAACCGAACCGGTTTAAAAATAAACCAACCCAAAATCCTGAACCGGACCCAAACCCTAGCGGGTCGGGTCGGATCCAAAACCCGTACCCGCTAACCCGTGCCCGACCCGTACCATATTGGATCGGGTCGAATCCGAACCCAGAACCCGACCCACCCACTACCCGACCCATTAACCCTAAGCTACAATAACCCCTAATTTTCTCCGACCCCGACCGCCGCGTCCCTCCGATTTTCGGCCGATTCACCCGCCGCCCCGTCGTCTTCCTGAAACCGCCGGCCGCCCCGACTTCCCTCCCCGCCGACCGCCCGCCCCTAGCCCTTCCTCTCCCCGCCAGTAACCGCCGCTCACCGCCCCCTTTAAAACCCCCAGCCGATCTTCCCTCGACCACCACCACCACCACGATCTCCCCAGCCTCCGCCGCTTCTCCCCCGGCTACCTCTCCTCCGGCCGCCACCAACCCCGGCCAAGCAAGCTACCCTGCCTCCGCCATCCTTCGTCGCCCCTCTTCTTTCCCGACGAGAACCCCCAGCCTGACCCGACCACCACTTCCTCCGCCGTCTCCTCCGCTAACCCGAACTTCGGTCGACCAAGCTGCCGAGCCTCCGACGATGACTCCTCCGTCGTGACCCCGCCGTCGACGACCAGTAGCTGCCGCCGACCCCGGCACCGACGAGCTTTGCCACCACAGCAACCCACAGTCGTCGCGTCGCGCCATCCCACGTATACGACGTATAGCCGATTCTGATCCTCTGTTCAGGTGAGAATTTCTCTCTGCTCGCTGCGTTATTTTCCGAACAGTCTGTTGTAACCCATTCCCTGCGTGACCCTCTCGAATCCCATACCATTAACCAGGGGTAGCGTATCCTGTGTCGGTCACAAACTGTGACACAAAAACATAAAAATAAACCCTTATTTCTGAAAATTCAGAATTTGTCCCGAACTCCCCAGTTCACGACCATTTTACGACCAACCTGCTAAATATTTTCAAAATTTGCTTGAACAATTATTTAAACCATATAATCAAGTTTTAAACCCTGTTTATAATTTAAATTATGCTGCTGTAGATTGTATTTAATTCGAGGGTGAAAATAACCAAAATATTGGTTATTTAAAATCCTAATTTTTCCCGGAACTGGGTGCGCCCCGCTAAACGAGGCAACTTGGTCATGTGCGAACTTCCTCGAAAGGTGCGCACTGTCAATACAGACGTGTAGAATTTTGCAGAAGTTGATCTGGATGTGTGTGCACACCAGAATCAACATGTATCCGTTGACAACACCCCGTATCGGTCCTGTTCTGAAACTCATTATAACTTCGTGTACGCTCGTTGTATCGAAACAAAACTTGCTCCATCGGACTCGTAGCAATACGCTGGTCCTGTGACCCAAGTTTGGTTCGATTCTGAGAACGTTGACAAAATCCCGTATCGTGGGCCCCACGGCTCCACTTGACGGGCGATTTTGTGATCGGCTCATCGGAATCCAGTTCTGGACATTCTGTTGGGTTCGTATCATTGTTCTGGACTTGTAGACACTAAGTTTGACAAATTTGGAGAATATTATCTCTGGCATATTTTTCGGTGCGAAGTGGGGCCACATGTGGACCCCGCTTTGACCAGAAACTGTCAATTTTGTCCCTGTGTCCAAATTGGACTTATGGACAGGCAATTCTAGCCATTTGATATCTTATGAACATGATGGTAATATTTATTTCAGCATTCGGAGGAGTACCTGCAGATTTCGCGGATACCAGAGCAGCAATTGGAAACCAAATCCCAGGCAAGTGTACCTTGCCATACTTGCAGTAATTTGTTTCTTATTATTCTCTTGATCTATTTTTGTGATATATATATGTTCAACCTAGGACCGTGTGACATTACTTAACGTCCGAATAATATTCGGGTGTCAACGCCGTACGCGAAGTTTTGTAACGTCACCTAGAGATGGATATCGAGACCCTATACATTTTTTGTGCTTGCATCATCAAGTACGTCATACCATAGGACACTTGACACTGTTCATGAGACATAATCTTCCTGAGATATTCATGGTGATTCTGTATAGGCTGCAGGATCCGTGACATAGATATTACATATGCTTAGCTATCATTATGACTCGCTGCATCAGTTAGAAGTCATGATCTTGCATGACATGGACATGAGACATCGTGGACATGAGACGTGTGATTACATTGGTGGAAAGAGACACACAAGCTACAGGCTGATTATATATATATATATATATATATATATATATATATATATATATATATATATATATATATATATATATATATATATATATATATATATATATATATATTATGGTGCCGTAGGCCCACTACATAGTAAACTACATAGTATAACTGCTACCGGCTCCCCGACACAGAGCTTGTAATAGTCTCAGCCGGAGTTATAGTGATGCTCTCATTTTTCATATCACTTAGCTGGTTACATAGTTTGCCCTATTGATTCATTTCATATACTGCATTTATTTGGCTTGAGTTATTCTTGTACCTTGCTATGTCCCCTGAGGACCTGAAATCCGGATTATGTCCCCAGGTTTAGCAGAGGAGATCTACCCCGAGGTGTACGGGACATGAGCAGTCATTGGAGTAGTACCAGAACCATAGGACAAGGTGATCACCGAGGATTTCTCCTGAGTATCTGCTTTATCTATACTCAGTATTTGCTGTTGTTATACTCTTTATTTCTTATCTATTGACTGCTGTATCAGACTTATTATCGGGTTGTTCCCCGAGATACTTTATTGAGACTTGATGCTGCTTTATATTTTATATTGATTATATTTATTTCTGTGGATGAGATTAGTACCATAGCCTATTATCGTTGTTTTACAACTTAAGTACACCCTGATGGATCCATTAAATTGGGTTTGCCCATCGGAGTGTGCTGCTGGCCATTGCTACGTATCTAGTCCCTCGGTATTTTGGGACTGTGGCGAGACAGGTGGTGGTGGAGGCTGTCGATGGTGGTGAACGTGAGGATTACGGTGGTGGTGGAGGCTGTCGATGGTGGTGGTGGTGATCATAAGGATGACGGTGGTGGTGGAGGCTGTCGATGGTGGTGGTGGTGGTGGTCGTGAGGATGACGGTGGTAGTGGTCGTGAGGATGACGGTGGTGGTGGTGATGGTGTTGTAGGTGGTGGTGGTAATAAAGATGGTGATGGTGGTTAATGGTGGTGATAATAATTGCATGTTGAGTGAGAGGGTGTGGTTTAATTAAGGAGAGATGGAGAGAGTATTGCCTAGGGATTAGGGCTGGCTAGGTTCCCAAGGAGAGGGGGGTTTCATGAAGGAATGGGTGGTGATGTGTTGAAATATGAATGGAGGGTGAAGATGTGTTGGGGGTTTGGATGAGAGGTTAGGATTTAATGTAGGTTGCATAGTGTCATACAAAGAGGGGGAGATGCATATGTGACCGGTCAAGCATGCCAAAGTGGGTTTCTTTCATTTGTCCCAACTAATAGGAGGTGGACACATGGCTAGTTATTTGTACAAAAGTTCCCAATAGTTTAGGACTTGCACAAAGAGGAGAATTGGGATTGGATGAGTAAAATTACCATGTTTGGTGTGTTAAAGTGGGAAAATTTGGTGTGTGGTATTTTGTATGAGCCATGAGGGTATGGGTGTGGGTTTGGATTGGTGTTGGGTCTAGTTTTGGGTTAGGTTGAGTCATTGCACCAATTTAATTAAAAATAGTGTCAATGGTATTCTTTAATTAATTGGAAGTACATAGGATTAAAATTGGGTTGGACACAAGTGTCATGACGTAGTAAACTCGGAATAGATTATTGTCATAAATTGGGTTGCACAAAATGGGTCGAGGTTGTGTCTCCAATTTCGATTGGAACGGGCAAGGATGCAAAGTTGGATTTAAAATTAGAAAATGTGCACGAATATTATAAAATTAAAATAAAGCACAAGATAGTGCATTCATGAGTGACACAAAGGTCAAGATTAAAGATTGGCTTGTCTAGGTCAAGGATGTGAAATTTGTTGGAAAGCAAATGCTAGTGCATTGTTCTAGATATTTAAACAACGGTAATATGCACCAAGTGATATAAAATTTGTCCATTAATTTAAAACACTATTTCTAATTCTAAATGGCTCCAAACTAACCCTAGTCTCTCTATCTAAGCCAGGTAGACCTAAATTTGGTCGAGGAGGTTTACACGATCCTCTGAGCTGGAGGCGGAGAAGTAACCGACCTCACTGAAGCAGCTCCAGAATGTTGTGATCGAGTCTTCGGTGGCATCCTGAAGACAAATCAAACAAAGGAATCAATATTGCGCAAGATATGATATCATCAAAGAAAGATAATATATTTTAAAAGAAATAGTATTCAGAATAAATAAGGATAGAAAAACCAATAGATTGGAAGTTTCCTAGTTGTGATTGAGTATTCTCTCGCTATCCTATATCCTATATTCTATCGCAGGCTCGCAGTAGTACAATTATGCCGTTGCACTACCACGACTTCGTACTAATTGTGAAGACTGACCAGCATGGGCCACCACAAAAATGTGTCACGATCCGTACACGGAATGAGGGTATGAGTGCGTGGGTACTTTTAGCCTACGCCGCAGTATCAGCGGTAGAACGTTGTCTAGGTCATTACTAACTAACTAGCATCTCACACAATATATAATCTGCCAATGATAGCTCAACAACAGAAAGGAGGACAATATGATCATAATGGCAATGATATTCACAATATAAAGCACGATAAGATATCAAAGAAGTCTAACATAACTACAAAATCTAAACATCAACTATAACCAAATACAACAACAACAAAGAAGTCTAACATAGCTATCCCGTACGAGGTACTATACGTCGTACGACTATCACATCTGTAATAAGATAAGGGTTTGCATGCTACAATCAAGTCTTTTATGGTCAATAACTTATATGTCTTAATCATTCAAACAAGAAATAATAACCATAGAGCATATATGATAAAGTAATAAGGTATCCCAAACGCTTTCTCAAAATATTCTAGAGACCAATTGTACAAAATAATAAGGTGGTAGAGTATCAAAATTATATAACAATGATCAGCTGTAGTCTGATTTAATACAATCATGTAAGGAGGCTAATATCCAGACATGTCGGCTAACAGGTGTCGGTGGCTAAACGCCAAAAAGAAGAAAATGCACAACAACGAGCAGGGAAGAAGAAAATCCACTTGTTATCCTCTACGACCATGTTCCTGGTACGCGCCATGAGTTGGGGAATAGTATGCTGGATCCTCATGTGTTGGCTCGACCTGGCCATGCAAAACCAGTGGGGTTAGACCCCAAATAGCAAGTACCATAAAGGAAGCACGAAATAGAGAAACAAATACCCAATAAATAATTATATAATGATACATAGGTTCAGTGTCGTAACTTAGGTCCATTGTATACCCTAGCGCAAAGGCCCAACCCTACAACCAAACAAGGACAAGGGTTGAACTATCACACTATGATAGTCCATTTTCCTAGGCTACTCACCGAATAATACAATCACAACCAAGTCCATTTTTCTTATATCAGCCAATCACTTGTACATCTTGCTATTTTAGTGGAGTCTGAGGTTATCTCAGAAATAATGCATAATAGGTATCCTCAGATCACGCTAGTGCCGAACATGAGCTAACCGAGCCAAATAAAGAATATGCAAGCATTTGCAGGATGCACCAGTCCGCCGTAGGGCTACTGCGCTAAAAATACGGTATTAGCGGTTCCAATGCTCCTATAGTGAAACAATGGCTCGATATATTTATAATAGGTCAGATACTGCACTCCACTAAGGCAGATGACATATAGTATCTGTGGTGGCCAGCCCACAGCGCACTTAGAATGAATCTTTGTGGGAAGATTCGTTGGCATGATCTCGGGATACCGTTCCCTCCAGATGTTACTACCAATTTTAGTTACCTAAGTAGTCCTATATTGTGCTCGAAATCTCAAGGTGTTGTCACATTAGAATTTTTCTTAAGATGTCGTATAAAGTACAGGCACGCTAGATACGAATCCATAAAAGTTCAATCTGGATTCACCCGAGCCACACTTTGATAGTTGACTCACTTATTATGCCCGTGCTAGGGAAAGTAGTATGTATATATAATATCACGCATTCAGGATATTTGGAGGCATTCTCGATGCACAACCCAAATATAAATTACTTAATACGAGACACAGTATATAGTACCTCGGCGCACATCCGATCATATACACTTTCATACAATAATTTGTATCAGCACATGTAAACCCCCTGATTTTTGCAAGAATTTTTAAATTGGGATTTTTCACAATTTTCTGGAATTTTTCTGTAATTAAAATCAGGGTTTTAATTATTAAATATTTTTTTATTGATAATAAATAATATTAAAATATTATAAAAATAATATTTTTGGGTGTAAAATAAAAAACTGGACTTAGAATAGTTTTTTTGGAATTTATTGGACCCCGGACCTATTTTAAAATACCTAAAAACTATTATATTTAATTTATTAATTAATTAATTATTATTTATTCATTTAATTATTATTTATTAAATTAATAACCCGGCCCAAACCCTAACCCGGCCCAAACTCTCAGCCGGCCCAGCCCATCGAACCGGCCCGTTGGCCTAGCGGGTCGGGTCGGGTACACCCGCACCCGACCCGCACCCGCTCACCAGTTTCCCCCACTCCTCATGCCCGAGTCTCCCGCCGCTTCCGCCGCCTGCGCCGCCCGCCGCTCCGCCCGGCCACGGCCCCGCCCAGCCCGCGCTCCTCGGCCACGTAGCCCCCGCCCCGCGCTGGCCGCCGCCTCCCTCGGCCCCACGCCACCGCCTCCTCCCCTATTAAACCCCTCACTGATCTCCCCCTCCACCGCCATAGCCACCACTCGCCACCACCGGCTCCGCCTCCAGCGCCGTCGTGCCCGTCGTGAGCCTCCACCGCTTCAGCCCCCTCCTCCTTCTTCCTCCCCTCTCTTCCGCCTGCCTCCGGCCACCTCGACGACGAGCAGCAGCAAGCCGCAGCGACAGCAGCTCCGGCAGCTCCCCGCGCCGCCTCCGCCACCTCCCAGCGCGCCGCCGCGTGCCCCCGCTGCCCCCGGCCCCTCCGCCTCAGCCCGGCCGCCCCAAGCCGCCGGAGCTCCGCCGCAAGAAACCCTAACCCTAAATTTTCCCTTTGTATCCGATACGTGTCGGACACAACGCGGACACAGTAAATTCTGGATTTTTGGACCCTGTTCAGGTGCGTGTAAATTTCTCCTCACTGCCCCATTTTTAATTCCGTAAATTGCATTGCGAAGCCTGTATGACCCTCTCGGTGCCCGGGCAAACCGCTCGGGGTATCGCGTCCTGTGGTGAACGCACACCGCAATCCAAAAACAGGAAAAACAACGACCCGATTCACCCTGGAACTGGATACGCCCCGCCAAACGGGACGACTTGGTCACGCACGGTCTTCACAGATACGTGCGCGTCGTTGATACGGACGTGTGGGATTTCGCGGAAGTCGATTCGGGTGTGCGTGCACACCGGGATCAACGCGTATCCATGGACAACGCCCCGTATCCGACTTTTCTGAATCACGCTCCGTCGGATTAAAACGAAACTTGTGCCATCGGACTCGTAGTGATACGCTGGTCCTGTGACCCAAGTTTGGTTCGATTCTGAGAACGTTGACGAAATCGCGTGTCGTGGGCCCCACAGGCCCCGCTCGACGGGCGATTTTATGATCGGCTCATCGGAATCCAATTCTGGAAGTTCCGTTGGGTTTGTATCATCGTTCCTGACATGTTGACACTAAGTTTGGTGAATTTGGAGACCTTTGACCCTGACACATTTTTCGGTGCAAAGTGGGCCCACATGTGGACCCCGTTTTGGCCCGAAATTGTCGTTTTTGCCCTTGTCTCCAAATTGGACTCAAGGACAGGCATTTCTAGCTATTTAATATCTTCTGAGCATGATGGTAATGTTTATTTCAGCATCCGGACATATTTCTGGAATATTCCCCGAGGATAGAACTGTAATTGGATCCAAACATCAGGCAAGTACCTGCACTTCAAGTTTATTCTTTATATTATGATAATTAGTTCCTTGCTCTACTAGAACCATTGGAGGTTTACACGTAGTGTTAGAATACTGGATTTCATGTCTTGAATACTGGATTTTATGTCTTGCTTTTCGTGTCGGGTGGGAGAATACTAGGAGGCATGTAGTTTACCATTTTCCCCTGTTCCTGTCTAATAGCTGTTGGTACGCGACTGTATCATCAGCCGGATGTCGATTATTCCTGTCTAATAGCCGTCTATGACGGCCGGATTAGCCTTATAAACCCTTACATGCCAACTATGTATTCTAAATACACAAGTTCACACACATAGTTTCTTGTCTTGTTGCAGTTCCTGTTATCTTGTTGTAGTTCCATTTTCCTGTCTCATTTTATTCCTGTTTACTCATATCCCTGATTTACAGCAATTAATTCTTAGTTAATTTTACTATTATTATGCATATTCTCATCGTGATACTTAGTCAATTCTTTCCTACTTGTCATAAATATTTAGTTTAAGCTTTGTTGTGTATTGGTACTTTGCTCCTTTCCTGATTGGATCCGTTGATATTAGGCGATGATGAGGACTATGCCCCCTTTTATGGTCCATATGGCGTAGCAGATGATACTGTTGAGGAGCATGTTCCCACCCAGGAGGCTACTTTTGAGGAGTAGTAGCCAGTTAGTTAGTGTTTTTTTCTTTCATCCTAGTAATCGGGTTTGTCCCCGATTTATTTCTGGTTCTGTAATAAACTATGGATCTAGTTGTCACATTTTGATATTGAAATCTTAGCATTCCTATTTTCTGTTATTATCCTTGCCTATTTATTCTTGTGGATAAGATAGATTTTAAATTACCTGTGAATATGACCTAGACAGCGTACTACCGCTGACACTGCGGCGTAGGCTGGACGTACCCACGTACTCGTGCCCGAATATCCGGGTGCGGGTCGTGACAACACAGATACAGTATTCGAGTTTAATTACCAATTATACATTATGTCACATGAATCAAGATCACATTATAACCCGAAGCTTATTTCATGCACATAGCTGGTTAGTCACTATCCACTTAGTCTGGTTCATACTGAAATCTCAGTTCAACTCATGCCATGTTCATAGCCAATCTTAGCTCATGGTCATGTCTGACACGAGGTTAGGTTACTAAATCCATTCTTCCTTAGAATCATAACACTAGCATTAACCTAATTATAAATCACAAAAGAATAAGAAAATATTCAATCAAATAATCAAGGCCGCATGGGTCTTTAGGTTGCAAATGAAGTCAGGATCGCATATAAAGTCTAGGCCGCAGGGGAAATCATGGCCGCATATGAAGTCCTGGCCGCATATGAAGTTAGGACCACATGGACCACTTGGCCGCATATGAAGTCAGGGTCTCATGGACCACTTGGCCGTATATAAGGTCAGGGTCGCATGCTCAGGGTTAAAGTCTACTCCTTGGGACAAGTGTTGAAGTGAAAGCCTATAAATAAAGTGTCAGTGGTATGACATAAAGTGAATAATGTGACTCATGTGACAATATAATAAAGTGTGTCAGAGAGAAAGGACAATGTCATAGAAATATGTGTCAACGATTCAGAGTCATGCGTCCAAGAAATATGGTCGCATGCTCTACTTACTGCGTATAAAGTCATGCCGCATGAATTTTCTCTTGGACTTAGCGAATTTCCCATTCGTTCAACGAGTTAAAACACAAGAATCTCAAGGACACTCGTGTAAAATAAGCAGTAATGCATCCAACAAGATAGACACATGCTGGTCAGTATATGCGACACAGAGTTTAGGCCGCATAGCACTCAGGCCGCATAACACTCTCTACCGCATATGATGCTGGCCGCATGAGCACTTCATTTTCTCCAACAGCAATTCGGCCATGGCGGAAGCCCCAAAAATCAAAAATTTGTTTCGACCATATAATCCTCATTTTAAGTCCAAATCAAGTAAACCAAAAGCCAAAACGCTTGAAATTGAAAGCTCTATCATGTAGCAAAAAAAATAAACCCGCATTGGCTCTACCTAAATTGAAAATTTTGTTACTTTGCTCTTGGCCGAAATCGAATTTGGCCTATAACCATGTTGTCAAAAAAATTGGCGGTAGAATATTTATGAAGGTAAATTGAGGCCAAGATTGATGCATTAAAGATGTAACACGACTAAATATATTTGTAGCGACAATGGAGACATCAAGCGATGATTTGACTTCAACGAACATTGAAGATACCAAACTGACGAACTATAAAGATAGAGAAGCACAATGACGACGGACAGTGAACGACAATAACATGATCAATCTAGAATCCTTTACTTATTATTTTGCGACTATGGCTAATGGAAATTTTTTAATATATATTTACGTACAACTTATGGAAATGGTAGGAGGTCTTGGTGCTTGTAGCCCAAGACAAAGACGCTTATTAATTATTGTCTTTATTATATTTATATTTACTTACAACTTCATCAAGATAGATCTTTTCTTCTTCTTCTTCTTCTTCTTCTTCTTCTTCTTCTTCTACCTCTTGCCTAAACGTTATGAGTATATCGATTACGACAACTTTAACATACGAGGATACACCCAAAGAGGATGTCAATTCGGTCTATACTTCAAGAATCATATATCCTTCTCTAAGAATTCATGATGTTATATATATATATATATATATATATATATATATATATATAGAGAGAGAGAGAGAGAGAGAGAGAGATGGTAGAAACCTAAAAAGCTAGAGAATAATTTTTAGAATATGCGACATGTTCCATAGGGATTCCCATATATCTATACTACTATATCTATATCTATAGTCCTATATAGTAAAAAAGGGCTTTACCATAAATTTTTTCTTCCAAATATGTCCTTACCTAACTTTACTAATTAAAATTATTCATTAAATTCAATAAGAACAACTAGGTAATTATTCGCCATTAAACAAGTCTGAACAAACTTTTGTATTTTATTCATGAAAAAGAGTACAAATAAATTCTAAACAGACAATCTAAGTACAAATTTTTGATTCTGGGGAGAGGGACGATAGAGATCGAGCGCTGCATTGGCTCCTTTAGTCCATTGATAATCTGACTAGGGAAGAAAAATACTTCTTCTCTCTCTCTCTTGCTTGTGTGTCTACCCCTCTGTCTTCTTCCTACGTGGGTATCCCACACTGATATTTATAGCCCTCACGTTATATGACCATGCACACACATATACCATAGGCGCATGGTTGTTGGGAGCTGCCACGTGAACATCCCTAACAAGATGCAGTTCCAACCGTGAGAGCGAGTCCAGGCCGAGTTGCCACGTAGAAGTTTGTTGCGATTTGTTGTTGTTGAAGATCTGGACAATTCTCGTATTTGGCGTGCATGACTTGGTCAGCTTGACACGTAGCTCGCACTTGGTTGTAGAGAATCCGCTCAGCTTGCAACAAAAAGATTTGGCTCGAGGAGCAGTGCCATATTGGACGCATGGAGTCTGGGACGCAAGGGCCAGAGACGCATGAAACGTATGAAGTCTGGGACGCATGGGCCAAAGACGTATAGAACACATAGTATCTGGGACGCATGGGCCAGAGATGCATTGAGTCGTTCACGTGACCCTGCACGCTTGTTAGGAGTCAACATTAGGCTGACGAGAGCTTCTGTCGTTTTTAGTGTGCTCATGTTTTTTGAGGCATGTAAAATGCCTTTCTGTCAGAATTCTGTGTCAGACGCGATTTCGTTGTCAGGATGCTACGTCAGTTCCGTATGCGGCCAATATTTCTTTTGACAGCCTGGGACACATGGATGTTGTCTTTCTGTACCGCATGGTTACTCTGCAACCCGATTTCTCTTGAGCTGATTATGGGGCGCATGGTTGTTGTACGCATGGATCCATATTTCCCATGCTTCTATAGTAATTACGTATATTTTTTTAGAGAAATATAGTGCCGGTTAAAATACATGCAATACACATGCATATATACTAGTTATAAAAAAAGTTCACATTTCACCGTGATATTTTTGTTCCAAAAATATTTTTACCTATGTTTATTAATTAAAATTGTTCAATAAATTTAACATAAATAGTTAGGTAATTACGTATATGAATAAATTAATGAATGTTATTGTTTATTCTTACCAAGTATTTGGAAATACGTGCATATACACTTACATATATACTAGTTGATAATAGATGAAAATTATAATAGAAGACTACAATAACCCTGAAAATCCTAGAAAATAATACATAAATTGACTAAATAAATAATTGGTTGATCTGTAACATGGTGCCCAAGAACAATTTTTTTCTTAGACTCCATCTTAAAAATATGGTCGGTCAACCATTATGCAACTGGTTCACATGTTGGCCTCTGATTCTTCTAGATAACTTCTTGTGCTATGTTTGTTCTATTGAATGTTTTCAAACTTCGTGACGCTTCTATGGTCGAAAATCCCATGTTTAATAGTTCTGAATATTGTAGTGAGTCGTGACTATCCCCTCTTAGATGCAACATTTATTTTATTTTAAATTTAGGATTATTTACACTAACTATCCCTAAGTTTTAGATTTATAATACGGAATAACCCTACTTTTAAAATAGTTACACCGACCACCTCTAAGTTTTATATTTATTACATAGGGTACTCCTACTTTAAGATAAAAATAAAAAGTTATAACACTAACTACCCATATTTTTATTTTTATTTTCTAAAGGGATGGCTGGTCAATATAATTAGTTTAAAAGTAGTACCCTGTGTTATGAAGCCAGAACTTAGGAATAGTTAGAGCATCTCCAACCCTGTTGTGAATTTGGAAAAATTGTTGCCACATAGGAATCACAACGACTTATTTCAAAAAAAATTCCAATGCAAATGTGAAGTTGGTTGTGAAGTTGACATGACAAGGATAATGTGAAGTTGATTGTCTAGATCCAGACAATGGACTTCACAATAACTTTATTCCACATCATCAATTATGAATAAAAATATTTATAAAAAAGGAAGAAGTGAAAAAGTTATCTTAGAAGTTGAAAAAGTAGTTTTTATTGTCTTTTTAATACTTTTGCATTGGAGAACACTTTTCTATCTCATTGTCTTGTGTAAATATAATCTTGCCACATAGAAAATATATGGTCTTGTGTCTCATGATACATAGGTGTTGGTCGCGCAGCGAAAAAAGCGCTTGCCAACCCACCCGAGATAACCAACCAATCTACGAACACCAAGCACAGATGAAGGCAAGTATATGGCGGTGACTATGTCACCTGGATAAATTTCAACCTTTATAACTCAGATAAAATTTACAAGATTATAAAAACTAATGTTGAAACCCTTTGCCCTAATAGGTTCACCCCCCTTACCACACTCAAGAAGAAAAGTAGAAGATTATAATTGAAATCACTCACCAACCCGTAGCAATATCCCTAACCAAAGTTGATGACTCTCAATTAGATCTCCTTCTTTCTTTTGTTTTGGATGACGAAGTCCTAAGAGCAAAGCACGAACTTTCTCTTAGATTTTCTGTGGACGAGCACCCCAAATCTCCAACTTGTGCTTCTCCTTTGTGCCTCCACCCGCCTCCCTATTTATAGGATGAGAAACCTATTTTAGGGTTAGAAAACTCTAAAAATTGCCAACCATAAGATCCAGCTGTCCACTAGAATCCAAGGGTCCAAAATATAACATTAAAACTCCAAAGCCCTAGCAGCAGCTGCCGACACCGAACTCGAACCAAACTCTGCCCCCTTCGGCAGACTTGATTCCCAACAATCTTTCCCTCCAGTCTGATAAGAGGTGTTGGCTCCATGGCTCCTCAACTGGACTCCATTTCTGCTCCCCTATGCCACCGATCTCCGATCCCCCGAGTTGCTTTGCATCTTTCGTCATCTCTAGCTCCTCGACCGTCACGTCGACGCTAGCTGTCATGTGTAGCACCTCTTGTACCACTGGGATCCTGCCGATATCAATAACACGGCCAAGACCGAAGTTTCTGATGATCAGCCTCAACGTGAGTCTTGGTTGCCTGTCCCCAACATCGTTTTTCACCGGAACGTGTTAACGTTCCGACGACCTTCTTCACCCTTGGCTGGCCCAACCAAGCAGACGATACGATTCTTCCGAGATTCAAACTCCTGAATCTGCCCACCTTCGTGTCTAAACTTGAAGCTCCCCCATACACATGTGTCCTCGAGCAGAATATCACACAATGTGCATGTCATCGATGACCCACAACTTTTCTTGAACTGTATGAATGATGATGCTCATGCCTCAGATTGAGTTTGCTGTAAACCTTGATCTCCTTCTTGGCCTCGAACTGCTGAAACCAGTATCTCTCCATAAAATTTTGGCAACCCACCATTCGCCAAAACCGGATCCGTGGAACAACCCCCACCCAGAGACCGACAAGCTGTCATGGGACCGACAAACTGACCCTCAATCTTTGACTCATCACCATTTGTCGCTTTGTCTCGATGAACTGAATCCTTTGTATCCCTCAAAGTATCTCGAAGCCCCTCCAAGACAAGTTCCCGACGATCCACCTACTGTCGAATACCCCTCGAGCCTCCATCCGGTGTCTGTGGCCTGCCTATACACCTCAGCGGCTTGAACCTGTACATGCCATAACACAAATCTCCTCGAGCCAGCTGCTAAAAACCCTTCATAAGCATCCAATCTTTGTCCCCAAACAAACTGCGACAGCTAGGGGTGAGCAAAAACCAGTTTAAAACCGAAAACCGAACCGAGTTAGCAATTCGGTTCGGGTCCAAAATATTTCGGGTCGGGTTTGGTTATCAAAAACCAAAAGTTCGGTTATCGGGGCGGTGTTCGGTTATTGGGTTTCAGTTTAAAACCAAAACCGATTTGCAATGTAAATTTACATCTATACCCTTAACCCTAACCTAAGTATATATAGTAAAAACTCTCTCTCTCTCCTCTCATTCTCATAACCCTAACCTAAGTGACACTGACGAGTGCCGAGTCTGCCGACCGCCGCTCTCTAATGTCTAAACCCCTCTGCCCTCTTTGCCGGCTCTGAGACTCTGTCTCCTCTTCCGTCTTCACCGCATCCCCTCTCGGCCTCTAACTCTGAGGCTCTGAGTCTCCTCTTCAGTCTCTTCAACTCCATCTAACCTAGATCTGACACATCGGCTTTCTCGATCTTACCTAGATCTGTCCAGATCTAAGATCTAACCTAGATCTGGTAAGAAATTACCCTAATATCTCATTATTATTATTTTTGCAAATATTTATTTATTTAATTTAATTTTTTTTGTTATTTTCTTGTTTCATCTTTGGTGCAAGGCTTGATATGTCTCCAGATCTAAGATCTAACCTAGATCTGGTAAGAAATTACCCTGATCTAAGATCTAACCTAGATTTGGTGCAGGGCTTGGTACATTTTAATTTTATTGTGCCATTGCGGTATACATACCTACATTATCTTGCTGTTAGACTGTTAGTTACTAGTGAGTACTGAGTATGCTTATGTTAATTGTAACCCTGTTACCAGCAGAAGCAGTTACTAACAGCAAGTCACTACTCATTCACTGTAAGTAACCCTGTTACCTGGCCCCTATTCGAAAAAAATGATTATGTCTAATTGATAGACTGTTAGTTACTAGTGAGTACTGAGTATGCTTATATTAATTGTTTCTAGTGAGTAGTGAGTACTGAGTATGCTTATGTTAATTATTTCCTGCTAAAAAAATGTCTAATTGATAATTGTTTCCTGCTTCTAGTGAGTAGTGAGTAGTGAGTACTGAGTATGCTTACCATACCTACATTATCTTGCTGTTAGACTGTTAGTTACTAGTGAGTACTGAGTATGCTTATGTTAATTATTTCCTGCCAAAAAAAATGCAGGTTTGCAAAAAAATTGATAATTTGCATTTTGGTACTTTGAACTTTGAAGAGTAAAGATTATGTCTAATTGATAATTTTTGTACATCTGTTATTTGTATTTTGGTACTTTGAAGAGTAACTCAGTAAAGATTATTTGCAGGGTTGGTACACTTTGATTAGTTTTTATACATTTTGACCTAATATATGTATATCTATGTTGCAATATGTGAGTCGGTAATGGGACTATCTTTATCTGCACAATGATTATGCTATTCTGGCACATTGATATTTGATTAGTGACTAAGACACTGCATTTTGACTTAATATATTTATACACTGCAATACTGCATAGTGTATTCTGCAGTCTGTACTCTAATTCTATACATTGATTAGTGAGTTAGTGACTGACACTTATTTTTGGTACCTCATTGAATTTTTGGTACTTTGAACTTTGAAGAGAAATACATCTGTTATTTGCATTTTGGTAATTTGAACTTTGAAGAGTAAAGATTATGTCTAATTGATAATTTTTGTACATCTGTTATATGTATTTTTACTTTGAAGAGTAAAGATTATTTGCATTTTGGTACATCATTGAATATGCAGTCATGCAGGGTTGGTACACTTTGATTAGTTTTTATACATTTTGACCTAATATATGTATATTCTTCACTTTGAAGACACTGTATTAGTGTATTTTGGTACATCATTGAATTTTTTTTATTCTGGCACATTGATTCTGCATTCTGTGAGTGTGTTGCACATTGATTTATTTTGACTAAGACACTGCTTTTTGGTACATCATTGCTTTTTGGTACCTCAGTGAGTTTGTGACTTACACTGCATAGTGCATTGACATTCTGTATTTTGACTTAATATATTTTCACACTGCATTCTGCAGTCTGCAGTCTGCACTCTAATTCTTCACATTCATTAGTAGGTCAGTGACTAAGACACTGTATTTTGGTACATCATTGAATTTTTTTATTCTGGCACATTGATTCTGCATTCTGTGAGTGTGTTGCACATTGATTTATTTTGTCTAAGACACTGCTTTTTGGTACATCATTGCTTTTTGGTACCTCAGTCACTCAGTGAGTACAAAGTAAAAAGTGGAATACGTGAAATATGCTCTTGATCATCTCTATGGTCCGGAGAAGAGCGATTCCATGAAAAAGAAAGTAAAAAGTGTTGCGTACTCCATGTTCAATGAGTACAAAAACATAAGCTCTTCTCAAAGTGGTGGTGTTGCTACTAATAGTGAAAGAGTTGAACCTTCTTGTGCAAATCAACCGGTGCACAACTTGCAATTGAAGAAGTTTATGAAAGCTCAATTCAAGAAACATAAGATGGAATTGGGTGGTGGTGATACTAAATCGGAGTTTGATCGATATTTAGATGAGAGCACGGTAGATGATGATGATGATGATGAGAGTGATGAGTTTAATATTTTGGGATGGTGGAAGCTTAATTCTCCTCGTTTTCCAATCCTTTCGAAGATGGCTCGGGATGTGTTGGCCGTTCCCATATCTACCGTGGCGTCCGAGTCCGCTTTTAGTACGGGTGGTCGTGTGCTTGATTCATATAGGAGCTCATTGACTCCAAAAATAGTTCAAGCTCTTATTTGTTGTCAAGATTGGTTACGTAGGCCTTCTGATCGACCTATAGTATCTATTGTTGAAGAGGAGTTTAAAGACGTGTATAAAGTTGAAATGGGTAATTTTTTTTCTTATTTAGCGGGAACTTTTTTCTATTGCATCTTTTATTGTGTGTTTTAACTTCTTAATTGTTTTAACTTTTTCATTTAGATTTGGGTAAGTTGACGGTGGAATCAATATCAATGTCAATAAGCGAGGTTTGATTAATTATGGTCTTTAAATTTGGACTTTTGGAGGGATATTTGGGAACACAAACTTTTAGTTGGAAACTTAGAAGACAATGTGTAATATTTTTGGATACCTGTTAGGCTGTTACTGGCTTACTGCTGCTATTTTCTTGCTGTTCTCATCTTTGCTGACTTGTTGTTAGTTACTGCTTCTGCTGACTGCTGTTATTTCTTGTTATATAATATATACTACATGTTACTTGCTGACTTGCTGTTAGTTACTGCTGCTGTTATTGCTTGTTATATAATATCTACTACCTGTTACTTGCTGACTTGCTGTTAGTTACTGCTTCTGCTGACTTGCTGTTAGTTACTGCACTCTGCAGTCTCTCCAATCCAACTTAATGGCTTAATGCTTTGCTGTTCTCATCTTGCTGTTAGTTACTGGGAGCTTTATTGCTGGGAGCTTTGTTGCTTCTGTTGTTATTTCTGCCTCTGTAGTTATTTCTGGGAGCTTTATAGCTTTATTGCTGGGAGCTTCTGTTGTTATTTCTTCTTGTTGTAGGTGCATAAAATGAAGCCACTGGCGAGGCATAAAATGCAGCCATTGGCGACAGACAATGGCGTGGCATAAAATGCAGCCATTTGGTAAATCTATGATGCTAGTTTATTTACAATGGCGTGACATAAAATGTAGCCATTTGGTAAATTTATGATGCTAGTTTATTTAGTCTTTTCTTGAAAAATTTACTAACATATTACATGATAAAGTGGCAATGATGATAATGGCTTGAGAATAGGAGAACTGATACTACATGGCATCAAACAATGATGCAAAAATGAGCCTTATCTGAGCCACAATTTAGTTTTTTTTCCTTCTATTTATTGTGTTGTCCAGGATAATCTAGGACTTGATGATGATGACTTGTTTATGAAGAGAACTATGCATTTGAACGGTTGAACCTGTGAACTCTTGTTACTAGCAACTGGCAAGGTAGTTATAAACTTATAAATACACTTTCTAAGTACAGTTTGATATCTGTAGGCTGCATATATGTTTGGTATCTTTATTTTATTGTGTTGTTCTTCAGGGGAAGATATTCTTCTTCTATTAATTTGGCCTGAGCCAGGGCCCAACATCATACTATAATGAAATATTCTTCTTCTATTAATTTCATTGTGTTGTTCTTCAGGGGGAGATATGGGATTCAGTGAGATGAGCACCAGTTTGAAATTGGAGGGCTTAGGAATTAAATCTCAGCTGCATTTCATTGTTGTAATTTTTTATATCTAAACTGGAAACAATATTTCATTTGTTAGTGTGTATATTTTGTTTTGTGTGTACATTTTTAGTTTTTTTTGTACAATATCAAAACTGGCACTGTGTGTGACTGTTTTGTTAGAATTTTTTGCTTCAAATTTTTTTAATTGAAATTTGGTTTGTATATTTGATTGCCCAGGTTGGGTTTGACGTTATTTGTTGTAAAATGGGCTAAACAACAATATATTGGATGGGCCAAGGATAACTTTATTAGTTGGGCCGTTCAATTAGTCTATTTTGTTCGTTGTAAAATGAAGCGTCCTGGCCCATTACACAAAGGCCCATAAACCGAATAATTAAAATAACCGAACCAAAAAATTTTGGTTCGGTTTATTTTGGTTTTGAAATATTGCGGTTCGGTTCGGTTCTTCAATAGGTCGGTTCGGTTTATGTTCGGTTTTTAATAATGCGGTCCGGTTTGGACCGAACCGAACCGTTGCTCACCCCTAGCGACAGCCATCATCTGCTAGCCTCCCTACCGAAACCAAGTTGTAGCGCAAACTCGGTACATGTCGCACATCCTTGAGAACGAGCTTCTCTCCAAGCTCCGTTGTCAAGTGCACATCACCGATGCCTACAACTACAGTCGTCCCTTTATTGTCCATCTTCACACGTCCAAATATGCCACCGCGGTATGACATAAAGATCCTCCTATATGGAGTGGCGTGATACGACGTCCCCTTGTCCATGACCCAGTCATTGTCATGACACATGCCACAAGGTTCCTCTGCGTCGGTTGCTACGATGATGAGATCTTCCATAGCCGTGAGATCCTCCTGATCATCCTTGCATTTGGCCTTTTCAGCTTTGATCTTCATGCAGTTCCTCTTGATATGACCCCTTTCGCCATAGTGATAGCAACCCTCCTTGCGGTCCACAGTCGCAAGATCCCGAGAACTCTCCCATGTCCTCGCCTGTGACTTGGGTCTTCCCTTCCCGTAGGAAGCCATCAAACGGACTCCCGTGACGATTTCACTTGCTTATGTTGGATCTCCTCGTTCAACAAGCTGCTTTTGACTGCCTCCATCGTGACAACTCCATTAGGAGCGAAGTTGCTCACCGACACCACCAACGTCTCCCATCTTTCTGGCAGAGAAATCAAAAGCATAAGGGCCTGAAGCTCATCCTCAATCACCATCTTCTTCGCAGACAGCTGATTGATGATGCCCTGAACCTCGTTCAGATGTTGTGCCACCGTTGCACCCTCCGTGTACTTCGAGTTGACGAGTTGGCGAATCAGAAATGCCTTGTTGCCAGCCGTCTTCCTTTCATACAACGAATGCAGCTTCTCCCATAATGCTTTTGTAGAACTCTCCATGGACGCGTGGTGAAACACCGAGTCGTCCAGCCATTGGCGGATGAATCCAACAGCCTTCTGATCCAGTCATTTCCAATCATCAGTACCTTTGTCCGTCGGCTTTGCGTTGTCGCCCTCCAACGGCCCATGCAAGTCCTTGCACCAGAGTAAATCATCCATCATTGGCTTCCAAATCGCCCAGTTTTCTCCTGTGAGGGTGATCATACGAGTTTTCATCTACTCCGTAGACATAGTTGCACCTTCCCTCTCGAGAAGAACCTGGCTCTGTTACCACGTGTTGGTCGCGCAGCGGAAGAAGCGCTTGCCAACCCACCTGGGATAACCAACCAATCTACGAACACCAAGAACAGATGAAAACAAGTATATGGCGGTGACTATGTCACCTGGACAAATTCTAACCTTTATAACTCAGATAAAATTTACAAGATTGCAAAATCTAATGTTGAAACCCTTTGCCCTAATAGGTTCACCCCCCTCACCACACTCAAGAAGAAAAACAGAAGATTATAATTGAAATCACTCACCAACCCGTAGCAATCTCCCTAACCGAAGTTGACGACTACTCGATTAGATCTCCTTCTTCCTTCTCTCTAGGATAGAGAAGTCCTAAGAGCAAAGCACGGACTTTCTCTTAAATTTTTTGTGGACGAGCATCATGAATCTCCAACTTGTGCTTCTCATTTGTGCCTCCACCCTCCTCCCTATTTATAGGATGAGAAATATATTTTAGGGTTAGGAAACCCTAAAAATAGCAAACCATAAGATCCAGCCGTCCACTAGCATCCAACGGTCTAAAATATAACATAAAAAATCCAAAACCCTAGCAGCCGCTGCCGACATCGAACTAGGACCGAGTTCGGTTTTGAGGTTCTGGAAAACCACACCGAGTTCGGCCCAAACTCGACCAGGGACCGAGTTCGGACCGAACTATGTTTCCTTCGGTAGACTTGATTCCCAACATACATAGGAACCACAGTACAAAACAATGCTATGTGTAAATAATCCTTAAATTTAAGGAATTAACTAATTCATAGAGGAAATAACTAATTTAAGAATTTACAAGTCAGTATGTCGACTCGTCAGAATTCTTTTTGTTTGTTGGGGATGTCCATTCAGTCGGCTCCAAGACGCAAGCAAGAGAGACAAATGAGCTTAAAAACAGAATAAAAAAACTAATCTTAAATAATTTTGGTTGTGTACTTTATTAGGTGGTGGGGTGATTTAAGAATGATAATCAAATCCTTTCACATGATTGGCACATCTCAACATATCATGTGCTAAAGTAGAAAAGTGGGCTGCTTCCACCATATCTGGAGTCTGAAAAAATAAAACTATTTGTAATTTTTCTTTTTCTTTTATATTTCTATAAAGAAAAATAAAGTTTATTGTAATTGCCATAATTTTTTTTATAACTTTTACGGATTGTTAAGGAAGATTATCAAAAATATTTTTAATTTATTAATATTTTTACAAATATTTTTTATATCTTATCTTATAAATTAAGGATCATTTTGATAAACTATTTTAAAAATCGGTGGACATTGTAATTTTTTTTGAAAATTTCTTGGCAATCGTAGTTTCGTAAATAAATTTATTTAATTTTCTCGTTATGTTATGTTATGTTATGTTATGTAGGAAATCTGAGCTCACTACAAATCAAGCAAAGTATAGCTGAGATAGTGAATCCCTAAAAAAAAAAAAGAAGAAGAAGAAGAAGAAGAGAGAGAGAGAGAGAGAGAGAGAGAGAGAGCAGCAGCAGCAGCAGCATAGCTAAACTACAAAAATAAATTTATTATATTATTTATAATTATAACTTATTATACACAAAATTTACAACTAAATGTCTAAAATAATAATGATAATAATTATTATTATTATTTTTAGGCTTATTTTCAATTTGATATCTCAACTATTTTTGTTTTTTCAACTTGATATCCTAAGTTTTTCTACTCAACAATTTGATATACAAAAATAATATCGAAAATATCCAGTCCCTCCCTCCTTCCCTCCCTCCCTCTACTACGTCGTTTGTCCTCCGTTGCTGTTGTCGCTGCCACTGTCGCTGGCGTCGCTGCTGCTGCTCCCCCGCCCCCATCCCCCTCCTCCCACCACGGGCTGCCGCTGCTATCACCGCTGCTGCTGCTGCTGCTACTGCTGCTGCCGGAGAGGGAAGAGGCATGATTAGTTTCGCCATTTTTTATTTTTATGATATAAAGTTAAAAATATTCAATAGTTTATGGTATCAAATTGTTCAGTAAAAAAAATTAGGATATCAAGTTGACAAACATGAATAGCTGAGGATATCAAGTTGAAAATAACTCTTAATTTTATTTGTGATACTATCTGGTAGACCACCATTTGCGGCTATTTTTAATGTTTAAGTAATCTCTTGCACCTTTTCCAAAAGAAAATTTACTCTAGTTTTCACCCCCCCCCCCCCCCCTTAAATTTTGTGAAGATTGTGCTTTGATGAGAATTGCAAGAAAAATAATGAAACTATTGGAGCAAAGTATTAGTTTACTCAATAAAACCAATGAAAATTGTCTCATGTATTAGTTTCTAAAGTAAGTAATCATAGATTTTTTCTCTCTCATCCTTCGTCTAAGTATATCGATTAAGAGGTCTTTTGTGTAGACTGCCATCAATTACAATTTTGTGAAACATGTAACATTTTCGGCCAACCAAATTTACTTATGACAAACATAATAGGTGAAATTATTGTCTTCGATTTCACTATATCATATTAGCTCACTTACGAAAATCAACATTTCTAATATGCCAAGTAAATTCTAATAAACACTCTCTTGGGATGTCTTAGAAAGTATTGAGATGCATAAGATTTGACAAATTAACAGAATTTGTATCTATTAACACTAATGACATCACGATGATTCTTATTAATAGTTTACAAGAACATGTAGTTAAATAACTAAAAGTATTTAAATTGTCTATATTTTTTCAGTTATAATTTTAGAATGAATTTTATCGATACATAAAAAAATAAATATAGGTAATAGTACTAATAAGTATTAATATAACAATTATATCGATGCTATTATTTTTAGTTGACCATCTAATGTGAAGAATAAGAAGAGGGGGTTGGTGCTGACGGCGGAAGAGGAGGAGAGAGAACGAGGTGAAAGATTAAAGTAGGGGTGAGCATTATTTGATTTTGGATAGAAAATCAATTTGAATAAGAATTCGGTTCGGATGGAAGAAAAAATCGTTTAGTTTCCGTTTCGAAAATACTAAATTTTTTTAATTTTTTTCGATTTTTTGTTTCGATTTCAGTCAAAAAAAAAACCAAATAAGACTTATACAATTACGTAAATACTCTCAATTTTATGCATATTTTGTGATAAAAAATGTGTATATTTTGAAAACAACAATTCTGTGTATGTATTTTGAAGTATAACTTTGGGCGCAACTTTAAAATAAACAAATGTGTGTATTAAAATTAATTTTTTAATAAAATTTAATTACGATATTAATTTTGTACCTAATCCATTAAACAATCTTTCTTTCCGGCGGGTTCGACCGAAAGGAGCTGTGTTCTATGGTTTGACGTTGTTCCGGTCGAGAAAAATATGTCAATCTAACAAATCGAATAATCCGAATCGATTATTCGGTTCGGTTCGATTTTGGCTAATTTTGTTTCGATTTTTATTTTAAATTTTTAGAATTTTGGTTTATTCAATTTTAACTATATCGATTCGATTGAAACTGAATAAGCCAAATGCTCACCTGGATTAACGTACAATAATTTTTTTTCGTAATTAACATTTAATTTTATTGTTAAAGAAAATGAAGGAGATTCTTTAACTCCACTCGAGAGTTGAGGGACTTCTAAACACATACCCAGACTTGAGGGGACTTGACACTAAATAGTATTATTGCCCAACTTCAAGTAACTTTTATCAAGAAAAGCCTTGAAAAATAACACAATTCAAAAATCACAATCCTAAACTTCAGTCTTCATTGCAAAACTCCCCATTTCATTTTTTTTCCTCTCCAAATAAACCTCCTCCTTCTTCTTCTTCTTCTTCTTCTTCTTCCACTTCCATTCCCAAATCTCTCCGTTTCCCGTCCATGAAACCCTAACCCTAGAAATCCCCCTTCAAGATGCCATCTTCCTCCCCGAATCCCGCCACCAAGCTCTCCTTCCCCACGGCCATGGCGGAGCTGAAGACCCGCATCCTCTCCTCCCTCTCCAAGCTCTCCGACCGCGACACCCACCAGATCGCCGCCGCCGACCTCGAGGTCGCCATCAAGACCCTAACCCCGACCCCTCCGAAAGCCCTCGCCATTCTCCTCGGCTGCCTCCTCCAGGACTCCCCCTTCGACTCCTCCTCCCCCGTCCTCCGCCGCGAGTCCCTCCGCCTCATGTCCCTCCTTGCCTCCTCCCACACCTCCGCCGCCGCGCCCCACCTCCCGAAGATGATCGCCCACGTCGTGCGCCGGCTCAAGGACCCGGGATCCGACTCCTCGGTGCGCGACGCGTGCCGGGAGGCCGCGGGCGTGCTCGCAGGGCTGTACGTCAAGGGGGAGGATAACGGGGCTGCGGTGGTTGGGGTTTTTGTCAGGCCGCTGATGGACGCGATGGGGGAGCAGAGCCGGGCCGTGCAGGCTGGGGCCGCGGCATGCCTCGCGCGGGTTGTGGAGTGCGGCGGTCGGGAGAATGCCGGTGGAGCGGCGTACGGGAAGATCTGCCTGCGGGTGTGCAAGATGGTCGGCGGGCAGGGGGCTCTCGCCAAGGGGGCGATGCTCTCGGTTCTCGCTAGCCTCTCGCGGGTTTGTCCGCTTTCTCAAGTTTTATGGAATGTTCTGTTTGTGCTGCATTGTTACGTTGCACGGGCACAAATACATCACGATACAGACACTGGAACTGTTTTCTGAGTGTCAGTGCAAGGTGTTTAACTGGTAAAAGACCTCAAATTTGTGTTCTTTTATGCTGCATTGTGCCTAAAACATATTGGTAGCTACACAGAAACTCCACAATACCTTACTATTGTGGTAAAAGGGCTTAAATTGAGTTATTGCATTGCCTACTTGATGGGTTTAATGGTGCATTGTGAGGTTAGGAGGGAATTGGTTATTTTTGGGGGCCTTAAAGTTGTGGTATTGCATTGAAATATGGACACAATGGGTTGTGGTGTTTTTTTTCTGCATTGTTTCTAAGTAGGGAAAGAAGGGCAAAAATGGGGTTTCTAAACGTTTCAGTATGGATTTCAGAATGCCAGTTTTATAGAACATGGGTTATATGCTGTTGTCATAGATAAGGAAGGGGTGTCACTCTTGACATTGACATTTTGCCCAAACTATTTGTTGGTTTGCTGGTTAGGACTAGGACCATAATTTGTCCACTCTTGACATTGAGATTGACATTTTGCCCAAACTTTTTGTTGGTTTGCTGGTTAGGACTAGGACCATAATTTGTGGTCTTGTATTGTTTAATTATAGAAATAGGATATGTGGAAATGGTTGTGTTTGTTGGTACTTCGATCCTGAAAAGAAAAGGAAGTTAACACATGTGCTCCCTTTGTTTAATTTGTGATGCTGCTACGTGATTTTGGAGGAAACTGAGGAGATCTTAGGGGGTGCTTTATGTGATAATGGACTTATGCGTTGTTTCCTACACAGTACTTTGTACCTGAATAGGGAAAGGTCACCAATGAAGTTGACATTTCGTAGATAATCTTGTTTTATTTGACTGCTGGGACCTTAAATTTGTGGTCTTGCTTTGTGTAATTTTAGGGACTGGGATATGTGGGTAATGGGCTGTATTTTCTCCTACATTTTCCTTAAATAGGGAAAGGATCTCACCACATGCTCTCCATTTTCTCCTACATTTATGCTGCATTATACGATTTTCAGAAAAAAAAACATAGATCTTCAATTTATTTTGGTATATTTTTAGTTGCGGCTACTTTATTTTTTGGTCCTATAGATCTTATGTGGTGTGGTCTTGTTTTGCCTAATTATAGGAGATGGGATCTGTGGCAATGGGGTAATGTGTTTTTCCTCCATTCTCCTAAATAGGAAACAATTTCACACCTGTAGAATTGGGCAATCCAACAATGTTTTTTCACTTTGGGTGCTAAAATTTAAGGCTTTCTTTCATACCTCTTTTGGTTTATTATGGGAGTATTGGTGATTCGTGTGATTTAGAGAAAAAGTGAGAAAGGTAATATTTGTTTACTTCTTTCATTTGAATATATAGAAAACCCCTGGCCATTCATCTCTCTTTCCCATCAAACCCCAATTCTCTCCTAGTAATTTCACAAAAATGTCATCTCACTAGAATTTGATAAGTTTTCCCGTCCACAAATCCATTTCTGCTATCCTCCCATCTCTTCATTTCATTATTTCTTACCTTCCCATTGTTTGTGAAATCTCTTTTACAGTACGTGATTATCGTAGGATTGCTGTTCAATTTGAAGCTTCCAATTTCTTTCGTTTTAAAAAAGTTCCAGCTCAATTTCTATAGCATAACAAGATTTGTTGAGTATCCTCTGACCATCATGTCGGTCTCTACCTCAGAACCCTCTTCAATGCACTCTGAACCCTTACCTCAATCGCCACTAACCTCCAGAAACAATTCATACCTCTCCTCTCACATGGCCATGGCTGAGTACAACCAGCAAATTCTCTCCGCGCTTTCCAAACTCGCCGACCGAGATACTCAGCAGGTTGCTGTTGCAGAGGTCGAAGAAATGATCCAAACACTCCCCTTGGATGGCATATCCATGCTCTTAAACTCCCTCCTCTATGACCAAACTGAACCCTATCCCAATTCTTCTATTTTCTATCGTGAATCTCTCCGTTTTCTTACTCTTGTGGCCTATTCACACCCAAAAGCTGCATATGCCCGTTTGCCCAAGATTATTTCCTACATTCTTCGCCGGATTAGAGATCCAAATTCAGATTCTTTGGTTCGCAATGCCTGTTCTGATGTGATTGGATCTTTAGCTGCACTTTATCTAAAGTGCGAAGAGGGCCATGATGGGGGTGGTGTAGCAGTCACACCAGTAGCAGGTTTGTTTATAAAGCCATTGTTGGAGGTTATGGGGGAAGAGAGCAAGACCGTGCAGGCAGGGGCGGCATTGTGTCTTGCAAAAGTAGTGGAGTGTGTTGGAGGGAGGGGAGAAGGGACAGTAGCGGCTGTGGCATTTCATAGATTGTTTCCTAGGATCTGTAAAATGATTGATGATCAAAGTTTTCTTGCAAAGGGGGCTATGCTTTCGGTTGTCTCAAGACTGTCTCAGGTTTGTCAGATGATAACTTTTGTCTGTTTAACTTTGCATTCTAATAGTTTTTAACTGTATTAATGTGATATTTTGATACATGTAACCTGCATAAGATCTATATCTAGATAGAATACCTTTCAATTTCACCGCAATTGCATAATGGCGTAATCTTATATTTTGTAATCTTACCTATATGATTGGGATGTTGGACTTCATGATGCATCTTTGACCTCTGGGTTTCTGCTGACCAATCACAATGCCAAGCTTTCAATTGGACAAGGAGGGAGAGGTTGACGTACAAGTTCTCATTGTACAACAAAAGGAGAGGTTCAGATGATTTGAAAAGATAATTGTTTCATACAATGATATATTTAAAACTTTAAATGCTAACCACTTTTGTAAGAGAATAAGGGGCATTCTCTCAATTCCTGTATTCTTAGTTTGCTTTCCTTTCATATTTTTGTTTTAGTGAACTAAACTAAGTGAAGGAAGAATGTGTAGAATTGTTGAGAAAGTCAGACCATCTAATTCAAGTGAGATTTTGGAGCTTCTTATTTTTATATTTTTATAATGAAAATTTGCTTATGTTCTGTTGAATCTGATTTAACAATCTCTCTTGTTCCAATATTTTACAGTAAATTATTCCTGATAAGAAATTATGGTCTAAATTATGATTTTTTTTCCACTTCTTTGAATAGTGTTTCTTACCTTTTTTCTATGTAAAAGACAATAGGTCTTTATAGTCCAATTTGATAATATTTTACACAAATTTTACTTCTTTACAACAACATAAACAACAAGGTCTTTATCCCAAACAGGTCTTTATCCTAAACTTTTGGTGTTAGCTACATGAATCCTTTTATTCCATTCTTGTCATATAAGATTATAGTTTGCAGTATCGTTTGATATTGATCCAATAAGGCCGATATCGATACTCTTTGGCATGTCCCGATCCGATATTGGCCGATACCGATACTGATGGTCTCTTTTCTAGTCAATTCAATAAAGAAAATTGAACGACAAAGACAAATGAACAAGGGTGTAAAAGCATGTAAAAGACGGGTAAACCAATCTGCAAGGGTGTGACTACTATTTCATTTAATACTTAAAATTATGCCTAAATGTATAAAAAATTCTAAAATTTTATTAATTTACTAATAATTATTTGCTTTCCGATACAAAAATCCGACACTCTCATCCAAAACTGTCGATACCGCCGATCCTGATACCATATGAAGGTTCTGATTCCGATACCTATTATGCGAACCTTGGTTAAGATCAGTTACTTTAACATGAGAAAATGCTCTATTCCTTTTATAGCCTCAATTAAAGTCCTTCTAGGCTATCCCTAGTTCTAGCAACTCCTTAACCTAAGTTATAACACCCCTAACTGTTGCATTTTTCTCCTACCATGCATGTCCAAGTCATCTAAAAAACATCTAATGATTCCTCTAATTTTATTCTCAATTGGAGCCACCAACTTCCTTAAAAAATCTCATTTATTATCCTTTCTTTTAATGTATTGGCATTCATTCATCTCAACATTCTTATTTCAGCTATACTCATCTTTTGGCACATGTTCCTAGTTGCCGAGCATTCTCATCTGTAAAGCGTGGATGGTCTTGTAACTGTGCTCCATAATCTTCTTCATGTTCAAAGTTACCCTTTGACATAAAAACACTCTACAAGCATCCTCCATGTCAACCATTCCACTTATTCTATGAACAACATACTACAACATACTTCTCGATCAATCATAATTCATGAATAATGAGAACTACCACTCTTTGGTGATATTGGTTATGCTTGTTTTTCATGTGTATTCCTCTGGTTAAAAGGATTCTGGCTTGAAAAGGTTGAAAATTTCTGTCAAATTCAGGACAATGTATAGTGCCTCATCAAAGGGAATCAAGAACCCCTTATTTATCCTTGTTTTTTTTTAATAAAATGCTAAAAATTCTAGCTCAAAAGAAGCCATAAGCCTTTATACCATAGTTTATACCGACATTGATGCTCTCTTTTCTGTCAATTCGGTAAAGAAAATTGAACGAAAAAGACCAATCATCAAGGGTGTAAAAGAATAGTAAGGTTGTAAAAGCATGTAAAAAAAGAAAACTTATCTATTGCATATAAATCAATCGGCAAGGGTGACTACTATTTCATTCAATTTCAAAATTACTAAGGCAAAACTAAAAATACTTAAAATTATGACTAAATATATAAACTATATTTTCTAAAATGTTAATAATTATTTGTTTTTTGATACCAAAAAATCTGATATTCCGATCTGAAACCGCCAATATTGTCGATCCCGATACTCATAGGAATGGTCCGATACCGATTACGATACTGTTACTGTGAACCTTGCTTTATACCTTTAGGTTTTCATTGAACAACTCTTTCTTGCATTATAATTTTCCGTCATAGATCCTCACTTTGCTCCTAAACAGAAGCATATAAATGCTTCTTGGACAATTACCAGACAAGAAACTTTACCTTATTGTTGCTTTAAGGTTTCCTCCTTTGCTTTTAATTTATATAATTTTACTATTCTTATGCACAATTTATTTTCTTTATGTAAGTTGTAGTTGGATATTTGTTAATGGTAATCTCTGTTCGGGATATTGGTCATTCATTTTTTTTTGGGGGGGTGGGGGGGGGGGGGGGGGGGTGCTATACAATATTACTAACTGATATGGGAAAAACCGGTCAAGACCCATATCGGTGGTATCCGGGCCAAATCAGCCGATATATAGGCCAAATTGGTCAATTATATCGGTCAAACTCTCTGTGAGTTGGATCATTCGGGTTTAAACCCTGATAAAGGAATTCATACAAATTTTAGTGTAATTTAGAATAAGGGTCTACCTACACATACATATTCCAAGTCACACTATAAACAAACATATATATATATCGCTCGGTGTCCGATTTCCGATATGGCTAGCCCCGGCTGGTATCGGTTCGATATCCAATATCAGGAACCGCGATCCTAGTATCATATTTTCGTATGATTTTTTTATATTGAAGTTTCTCACTCTAATTAGTTCTCAACATCTTATTCATCTGTACTTTCTTTCTTTACTTTTGCAATGTTATAACTTAGAATACATATCTTTATTCAAACTTTTTTAATTTTTGATGGAATTCATTTTTCCCATTAAAGTGTTTATACCTATGCCCATAAGTCTGTATATCAGTAATCTGTTGCTTTCAGATTTGTGATTGAAATCATATATATATTCTACAATAAATGCTTCATGACTTCCCAAATTGCTTAGTTCTTAGCTTTTGAATATGACAATGAAATATTAGTAATACTTGCGACTTGATATATGATGTTCAATCCCACTAAATCCATTTTACACTCTTTTAAAATTGTGCCACCAAATTAAGCTTGGAGAATATGTTCTTAATTTCTGACCCTTTGTAGTGGATCTCTATCAAGATGTTCACTATGTAATATTGCTGCAGGTAGGAGCAATCAGTCCCCAGAATATGCCTCTAGTGCTGCAAAGCATTTGTGAATGTCTTGAGAACAGTGACTGGGCAACCCGTAAGGCAGCTGCTGATACATTGAGTGTGCTAGCATCTCATTCAAGTCACTTGGTTACCGATGGGGCTGCTTCAATAATTGCTGCACTTGAGGCTTGCCGTTTTGATAAGGTATCTTTATGTATTTCACTCTCTCAAGGCAGATCAATATGCTATTAATATCTATGTAGATATAAAAGCACACTTTGGTTAGTTAGATCTGTGGTATGGGCCATTCTAAAGTTTATGATGGATGCATTACACGTCCAAGAATGCAGACATGAAAGTCACAACATGAATCCAAATATGAGGTCTGTTGTTGGTGAAGCAGTATCCATGAGCACGACAGTTGCCGAAAATGAGAAAATTGTGTATAGACCCTTGGATTGTGACAATTGTCTTAGCAGATTTCATTTCTCTCAGGTAGAAAAGAAAACAATGCAACCCGTCCAGGAACAAAAGAAAAAAAAAGGAATCCTTCTTGAAAATTTTACATTTTTTTCTTTCCAGATTTGATAGTTTTGATTAAAGTATTTAATTTCCAGATATAGGGTGTAGAAAAAATTGTCTGGGTTTTGAACATGTAATGTCTTTCTTGAGAGTTAAAAATATCTGGGTCAAAGAGAATGTCTCTGTACAGTTCATCCTTTATCTCATGATTCCGTATTGAAAGACTTTTGATGTTGGTGGTCGTGATTTCTGATGTGGGTTCCTATGTAGATAATGTAGTTTGCAACTTCATGGGACTTCTTCCTTGGATTGTGGTTCAGTACTTCATTGTGCGCATGTGGACTTTAAACTTCATTTGTCAAGGAAGTAAATGACTATTGGTTGTTGGTTTATGACAAAGGATACATATAATAGTTTTGTCACTTGCAAAATGAACCAGCTGAAGTTACTGCTTTCCTTGCACTGATTTAAATCTAAATGTTAATTTATCTCTCAGGTGAAACCAGCTAGAGATAGCATAATGGAAGCATTGCAGCTATGGAAGAAACTCATAGGAAAGGGAGAAGATATATCCGAGAATCTGAAAGGTATGTCTATATATCTACATCAGAGGGATCGAGCTATCTCCTTTGTCTGATCTTCCTGTCAAAAATTACCTAAATTTAGATAGGTAAAAGTGATGATAAAAGCTTTCTAAAACCCTTTAAATATGTCACATACATGTGCAAATGTGATTCCAAGTGAAAGTTTTATACAAAAGAAATATTTATCAAGAAGATTCACAAGAGAGGTTGCCATATATTTCGAGATATGGAGCGTATATGTGTATGTGTGCGAGGCACCTACTTGGTTGCAACCAACACTAGCATCATACCTAAGCCCATCACAAAATATCCTTTTTGTTCTCTTTGCTTCAAGCCTTCAACTAATTTTTGTTCTGACTCGTCAACATGTACAGATTGGGGTTATTGGTGAAGTACTCTCCTATGCTCACATAAGAAATAAAAGGTTAAACTGAAGAAGAGTTAAAGTTGGGTTTTGGGGGTAACTCTTGGATAACTTATTTAGGAAAATTAGATTTAGCCTCTTGCACCTATCTAGGGTAAAAGTGAAACTTTACTGCGTAGTATTGAACTGGGGTGTAAACTGGCATATATATGAAGTGGTAGCGGAAAATCAGTGATGTAGAGGGTCCTAGTTGCAGTTTGCTCGCATGAAAGGCATAATGATCTCGTCACTATCTCAGAGAGGCTTGGTGAAGTAGACCATAGTTTGTAGTATTGACCGATACCGATATGATACGTCCAATATGTTTTGGTTCCGGCATGTCCCTATCCGATACCAACCACCGCATACCGACTTTGGGAGTATTTTTTCTGTTCAATTTGGCTGGGAAATTTTTTAACAAAAAAGATAGAAATAAAGAAATAGTGTCAACACAATGGTTCAATTGTACTAAGGTTACAATGTGTCGATAAGATTTATTATTGATGAATTGTAACCATTACCACTTGTCGAAATTTGTCGAAGTTGTATATGTATAAATTCACAACATTTATCCATATGAATATTATTCAAAACTATTTATTGTGATTGCACTATGTCTAAAGACAATCAAATAAACAATTTAATTCTGTCTATTACAAGTAGAATATTTTTCCATTTAAACTAACAAACAACATATGATATATAAAATTATGTCCCAATATATCACATATTTTTCTAGCTTCTTAAAATACTTTTTCTAATCATAATTGGCTTTCGGAAACGAAAAACCCTATACTCCGATCCGAAATTGCGGAAACTTCTGAAACCGCGGATACTGATACTCATAGGACAAGTCAAACCGATTCCGATCTGCGAACCCTGAAATAGGCGTGTCTGGGATTTATCTAGAAAACAATCTATTTCTTTCCTATTAGCACCTGGCTTCATGTGTCCGTCCCTCTCCTCCTCCTCCTCCTCCTCCTCCTCCTCCTCCTCCTCTCTCTCTCTCTCTCTCTCTCTCTCTCTCTCTCTCTCTCTCTCTCTCTCTCTCTCTCTCCCTTAGTTTTGTTCATTTCAGTTGTCTACTTTTTTGCTACTTCAGTAGCAAAGCTGTTAGATCAGAAGAATACAACTGTGCTTTTTCACACTTCTCCATTTATAACTTTTCCTTTTATTTTTTGTTTAGCACCCATCTATTTTTGAGTAATTTCAATGTTATGTTGCAGATGGTAAGAAGTGTGACTCAATTAATCCTGAAGAGAAGGTGGATAATACAAAGTCAAATAGTGGTCGTAGAAGATCAGAATCTGTTAAAGATTCATCTGCTACTTCTTCACCTACTAGCAAAGATTCTATCTCAAAAGAAAAAGACAGTAGTATACCTGAGCAAGCAGTGGTTATATTGAAGAAAAAAATGCCTTCTTTGACTGACAAGGAGTTGAATCCAGAGTTCTTCCAAAAATTAGAAACAAGGAGTTCTTTAGAAGTGGTGGTGCCTCGAAGATATCAGCAATCTTCACACTCACAAGGCGAGGAAGAACCAGATATGATAGACGGTGATTCGGTGGCTCCATCAAAAGAAAATGGAGATGTAGGCAATGAGTCAGTTGACTCTCATGCTCGCACCAGTGCTGGTAATCAAAACATTGAGAAAAGAGTAGGGGTATACAATAAGCTGCAATCCTATGATGATTTTACTCGGGACAAGTGGACAGAACAAAGAGGATTCAGGGCTAAAGACTCAAAAGCTAGGGCATCTGATGCTGATGATAGAGCTGAACAGAGTCAGAGAGATCCCTTTGCCACCCGTTTGAATATCTCTAGAACTGACGCAGAGGGTTCCTTCATGCACAGCAAAGGAAATTGGTTAGCCATTCAGAGGCAGTTATCCCAGCTAGAGAGACAGCAAGTCAATCTCATGAACATGTTGCAGGTTCGTTTGAAATCAAAATATTGTTTCCAACTTCTCTTTCACACGTTATATGCAAATTTAGCATTTCTCACTCCAATTCAATTTGAAAGGTATGCATGTTTTCTTCTATGAAATAGTAATACCTTTATTGGTATCTTTGTTGCATTACCCAGGCAGAAAACCAATGGTCCCCTTTGATTGTTCACTGTGTTTTCTCACTTTCTAATATTTGGAAAAAAAAGTGGATATATGGATGACATGATTGTAAATTTATAATCTACTTTTCCTACTAAGAGTTTGCTAACTAGGAGTTGTTTTTGATATTATAATTATTAATTCCTAGTTCCTATTGTTCTTTCTTTGCTATGTAAGCACCTTTTTTTTCTCGCATACTATTTTTTCAGCTTATGACTGGATTGTGGGAAGTATTTCTCCATTTATTTATTTTTTCTTTGCGCTTCTTTAACACTTCCACTAGGTTCCCTCATTGCCCTTACCGTTTTAAGCATAACTTTTAGAGCCAAGTCAAGCTTTGTGCCTTTTTTACATAATGGAAGCTTTAGCTTGCCCGTAGTTGTATTTCTCTGAGAGAATATTTGTTGCTTAGGTTTTCAAATGTGGGTTAAAATACTGTGACTTCTGATGAGCTTCACTAGCATTTTAGGGTGCTGAATACCTATCGTTTCTTAATGCAAGAATTGCTTGATGATCAATGTAAGAGAGCTGCCAATTATTTGGTTGATAACTTAATATGAAATGTGTCCCAAACTATGCTACTATGGCCACACTTCTTTCATAAATCTGCATTTCATTTGGCGTTACATGCTTTTCGTACCATGTGATCTTGGAAAGAGGTGTATTATGGATACATGACTATGACATTTGATCGACCTCCACCAATAATGGTTTTGGTATAAGGAGCAGTACACTAGTTTTGGTGTAGGAGGCAGTGGGGGACCCCCAATTTTTCTTTTGAAATGGGTGGGCTTGGGGCTTAAGGTATATCCCAAGATTGGTTAAAAGCATGTAAAGTTACCGCTAAACTACAACTTCATTGTGATTTTGTTATAAACTATAAAGTATATAATAGCATACATATACTTCTATAGTAGGATACCGAAAATCCCGGGGGGGGGGGGGGGGGGGGGGGTAAGGGGAGTGACTTCAACATAATATCAAACCAACTCAATTTCGATTCTCCTTTGGCACTCATTTTAAGTATATCTTATGAAAAGTTATACTGGTACGTGAATCCAACACTCTGGCCAAATTTGATATTCAACTTGCACTAGCATGGTAGAATAATATAAAATATATAACCCTTACTGTAACTCTAGAGTTTTGGTACAATAACATGGACTTTAACATAGCATTAGAGAAGTTATATATTAATATATAAGTCAAAGGTCCATTTTTGGATGGTGAGCTGGATTTAGATAGTGGTATACCTTTTTACAAAATGCAAGCTAGAGGACTGTGAACCTTGGGTTAGTGGTGATACCATGTTAAAGTCTATGTTTGTATCTGCTCCTACTTGAGGGATGGTGTTAGAGTTATTTTGTTATTTATCATATGAGGATATAATAGTAATTATGGGTGTATTGCATATCAATATAAATAGACATGAGATGCAACCTAAGGTTTTATGTCCTTGTAATCTTCTTTCTCATATTTCCTCCTATTTTTTCTCTCATCTCCATCTCCAAACTGCACTTGGTATCAGAGCATATTTTGAAAGTACTATACATCCCATCAACGACAGGGCCGAGCGAACTCGGCTGTTTTTCGTTTACTTTTTATGATTTCCCGTTCGTCGTTCGTTGTTCGTAGTCGTTTGTGGTTCGTTTATGAGATCTAGAGTTTATACAGATCTTCGTTGGTTGTTCGTCGTCGGTTGAGGTTCGTTGTGAGATCTAGGGTTTCAAAGATCTCGTCTTTCTGTTGCATCTGCAAGTATGGTGGTGACCGAATCTTCTGGCGAGGTTAATAGTGTTGGTGGTAGCGGAGGTGGTTCTCCTTTTACTGTTATTCATAATGATGAATTGAGAAAGTCGATTACAACGGTGAAATTCAATGGTGCGAACTACCTTGTCTGGTCCAAGTCTATCAAAGTGGTGTTAAGGGCGAAGAAGAAGTTGAAGTTTTTGACGGAAGAACCTCCGCCTGAAACTTCCGTTGAGTATGAAGATTGGATGAGTGTAGATGCATACGTTATGTCGTGGTTGTGGCATAGTATGGACCCGCATATCGCTGCTAATGTTCAATGGTGTGAATCAAGCAAACCTATTTGGGCATCTCTGGAAGAATCATATTCGCAGAAGTGAAACGTTGTCCGTATCTATGAGTTGTACGAGTTATTGTTTAATACAAAGCAAATTAAGAAGCCTGTGAATGAATATCTGGTTTCAAAGAAGGCTTTGTGGGAGGAACTGCTTCAATATCATCCTGTTACTACTGATTTGAAGGAAGCTCAGAGACAGAAGGAAGAGTTTCATGTTTCACTTATCCTAACCGGCTTGGATCCTGCGTTCGAACCTTATAAAGCTCAAATTCTTGTTGGAGAACAGTTACCTACGGTGGTAGATACTTTCTTCCGTCTCAATCATTCCTTTCTGGGACAGAGTTCTATGGTGCCGAGTACTGACTCTTCTGTCCTAGTTTCTAAGGCTGTTGGTCGTGGTGGTGGACGTGGCGGTAGAGATGGTGGTCGTAATTTTGGTCAAGGAGGAGGGCGTGGTGGTAGAGACAATGGTCGTTGTGGTGGCCGTGGTGGTGGTGGTGGCCGTAGTCAACCACGAAAGTATAACTATTGTGGAATGTTCGATCATGTCGAAGACTATTATTGGGACAAGTGGGACAAACCAGAATATGCACATCAAGTGTATGATGAAAATATGCAGTCTTCGGTCATTAATTCTGCTCCCAGAGATGATAATTCGGGTTTTAATCAGACTTCAACGTCCGATACCTCATCTCCATTTGAACAGATCCTCCAGAAGTTGAACGCGCTTGCTAGTAACCCCTCCCAACCTACTGCAACCATGGCACATATAGGTAATCCTACTTTTGTGGCAACCCAGTCACCATCCACCTCTTAGGTCATCGACTCAGGAGCAAGCTCTCACATGTCTGGTATAACCTCTCTTTCATAATCGTAGTCCTATGAAATATAATATTATCTTGGCTGATGGATCTACTCGTCATGTGCTTGAAAAATGTGTCATTCATCCTACTCAATCACTATCATTATTTGATTCATTATATGTGCCTATTTTTTATTTAATTTGTTATCTGTGAATCAATTAACCAAATTTCTTCAATGTTCTGTAATATTTTCTTCCAATTCGTGTATTTTTTAGGACCTCAGGACGAAGAAGATGATTGGTTCGGGACATGAAAAAGATGGACTGTACTACTTGGATCTACCTGGAAAGGCTTTCACTTCTGTTTCTACTTCTCTGTTGCAGTGGCATTATCGTTTGGGACATCCGTCTTTGGCTAAGTTGTGTCAAGTTCCTAGTTTGAGTCATGTTTCTAGTCTTGAATGTGAGGCTTGTTAGTTAGGCAAGCATCACCGTAGTTTCTTTCTTCGTCGTAGTGAGAGTCGTCAATTAGAGTCTTTTGATCTTGTTCATTCTGATATTTTGGGTCCGTCTAGAGTCAAAAGTCCGAAAGGATTTCAGTATTTTATAATTTTTATTGATGATTATTCCAAAATGACATGGTGTTATTTAATGAAAGAAAGATCTGAGTTTCCAAATGTGTTTTCTGCCTTTTATAATGAAGTCTATGTTCAGTTTGATAAACGTATCAAAATTCTGCGTTCTGATAATGCTTTGGAGTATACTCAATCTTCTGTGAACAGTTTCTGTGTTGATCGTGGTATGATTCATCAAACCAGTTGTGTCAACACCTTTCAACAAAATGGTATAGTCGAACGCAAATATCGACACATTTTATATGTGACTCGAACTCTCATGTTCAATATGCATGTCCCTAAACTGTATTGGGCATATGCCGTTCTTACTGCATGTTATCTAATTAATCGTATGCCATCATCTGTATTAAATAACAAAGTTTCATTTTCCATATTACATACATATGTCATACATTTTTTCTTACCTCCTCGAGTGTTTGGGTGTGTCGCTTTTATTCATAACTTGGAACCTAATCTAGATAAGTTGGTTCCTAGATCTCTGAAGTGTCTTTCTTGGTTATTCTCGTACTAAAAAAGGTTATCGTTGTTACAGTCTACATTCACGCAAGTATTATGTTAGTGCAGATGTTACATTCTTTAAGTCTTATCCCTTTCTTTCCTTCAGGAGACTGTTGTATTTCTTTTACAATAGATTTGATATCTTCCATACCACTTCCGATCATTCCTGAATCAATTTCTGTCTCCATTCCCCCTTCACATGTTTATCAGAGATCCAAGGACATGCCAGTGGTTCTGCAGAATTCAGCCCTCAACCAATCAGCTTTCGTGCCTGAGGTTTCTGCTCCCATCACCACAGATCCAGATGATCTTACTATTGCTCTCAGGAAAAGAAAACGCCTTTATACCACAAAGAATAAGCATCCCATTTCTAACTATGTTTCATTACACAGTGCTTCATCATCTTTTATGCATTTGCTGTTGCATTGTCTTCTATTTTTATTCCCAAAACTTACAAGCAGGCTAAGTTATCTTCTAGTTGGAAAAGTGCAATGGATGAGAAGATGTAGCTTTACATCAAAATCAGACTTGGGAGCTTACATTACTTCCTGTTAGAAAGCAAACAGTGGGTTGTAGATGGGTGTACACTGTTAAGTATCATCCCGATGGTTTTGTTGAGCACCTCAAGGCACGGTTGGTTGCCAAAGGGTATATTTAGACATATGGTGTGGATTATATGTAGACTTTCTCTCCAGTGACTCGGCTAAATCAGTTCGGATTCTTATTTCTGTGACGGTTAATCGCCAATGGCCTATATATCAGCTGGACATAAAGAATGCTTTCTTGCATGGTGACTTACAGGAGGTGGTTTATATGGATCAACCACCGGGATATGTTGTAGCAGGAAATGAAAAACTCGTATGTCGATTGAAGAAAGTACTATATGGACTGAAACAGTCACCTCGTGCTTGGTTTGACAAGTTCAACTCAATTCTCATTCAGTATGGCTTTCGGCGCACCACATCAGATCATTCAGTATTTTGCCATTCTTCCTCAGCAGGTATTATCATGTTGATTGTTTATGTTGATGATATAATTATATCTGGGAGTGAGCGCTGGGATTGTGGACTTGAAGGTCTACCTTAGTTGTCAGTTTCATACTAAGGATTTGGGTCTCTTCGATATTTTCTTGGAATCGAGTTTGCTAGATCTAAGAAGGGTGTGTATCTGTCACAACGCAAGTATGTTCTAGACTTGCTTTTCGTGACTGGGATGTTGGAGTATCGGCCAGTTGAGACTTCTATGAATTATCATGACAAACTTGATGCTGATATGGAAGAGTTATTTGAGGATGTTGGATATTATATACGTTTGGTTGGTTAACTTATATATCTTACTGTTACTCGACCATACATCACATATGCAGTTGGAGTAGTTAGTCAGTTTATGCATGTCCCTCGACAACCACATTTGGAGGCTATCTCTCGCATTCTTCGATACTTGAAGGGTGTACCTGGAAAAAGTTTGTTGTACAAATCTTTCCAGTTGCTTACTGTGACGGAGTTCAGTGATGCTGATTGGGTAGGTAGTCACTGTGATATGAGGTCTACTTCTGGCTATTGTACGTTTGTGGGTGACAATCTTGTCACGTGGCGTAGTAAGAAGCAAAATGTTGTGGCTCGTTCTAGTGCAGAAGTCGAGTACCGTGCGATGGCTCATACAACTTCTGAGATGATGTGAGTGCAGTCTCTTCTTCATGAAATAGAGATTATGATTCCTATTCCGATGGAGATGTATTGTGATAATCAGTTGACAATGTTTATCGCAAGTAATCCGGTGTTTCATGAGCGCATGAAGCATATCGAGGTGGATTGTCATTTTGTTCGTGATTTGTTGTTGAAGAAACAGATTGTCACTCCTTATGTTCGGTCAGAGGATCAATAATGTGATATCCACACCAAACCACTTGCTCGTGGTCCATTTTTTGATTTATGTAGCAAGCTGGGCATGTCTGATCTATATGTTCCTGTTTGAGAGAGGATGTTAGAGTTATTTTATTTTGTTATTTAGCATATGAGGGTATAATAGTAATCGTGGGTGTATTGTATATCAATATAAATAGACATGAGATGTAACCTAGGATTTTATGTCCTTGCAATCTCCTTTCTCATATTTCCTCTTCTCCTACTTTTTTCCTTCTCTCCACTCCATCTCCAAAGTGCACTGTATCCAACTTTATTCCTCTTGTCTTGTAGGAACTTTAATCCGGCCCTAAGTATTGCATTATCCTATGAAGTGTAGATGAACCTACCCATCAGTTTGTTGCAAGCGTATCTGTGTCACTAACTTTAGTCCGTGAACATGATTCCATTTCGTAGTATATGCTATTATTCAAGTTTGGCCTGAGTTTGGGGTGGCAAATAAGTGGTTTGTGTCATGAAGCATGAGAGCACTGTAGTTCTCCATTCTCCTGTAGTTCTCCTTTCTCCAATATAGCAAATTTAGCAAGAAGCTACAAACATCAAAGTATTATGGAAAATAACTATATACTATTTTCGGAAGATTTAGAAGGGAGGTGTTGATCTTGTCATCAGTACATTAGGTGGAGAGAGGGGACTGAACAATTTGAATTTGGGAGATGGTTGTCAGCATAATTAGAATTATGGGGATATAGTAAGATTATGGAGGATAGAATCATAAGAATATAGATGGTTGTCCGTTAGCAAAAACATGGGAGACATCGAAGAAGCAATTCTCAAAGCTGGGGTGAATTGATTTTGGTGCAAGATGGACTCATTTCTGCTGTTTTCCAACAATCTGAATGTGACAAAAGATGCCTAGTCATATAGAGCTACCATGTACCAAATTTCTTTGGTTGAAAAGGGTCAACTATATTGGGCTTATGACATAGGGAATTTCATTGCTTCGCGCGCGTGTATATATATATATATATAATGTAAGAGTGGGGTTGTGCCAGACGGAGTTCGAGTCCGCTGGGGAAAGAATATATATATTTTTCCAGTTATAGCTAGAGTGCTAGACCATACAGGGAAGAGTACCCACTATACTTAGGGGAAGCTTTCTCACGAGGCCAAATCCTTCAAGGGTATAGGTCTTTCTTTTTCTCTGATGGATGCTGTTGGGAGAGTCAAATATTTAATTCCCCCTTTTCCCTGTTGGAAGCTGTCTAACCCTGTTGGAAGCTGTCTAACGAGACCAAATCCTTAAAGGCTATTATTCCCCTTTTCAGCTCCTTTCTGGTAGTGGTATCAGCCTTCCTTGAGGCAGTTATCCAATATATATATCTATGTTACCTAGATTCAGGTATCAGCTTTCACACTCATAATTGAAGGACACGGATTCGGCTAAAGAGGATCCAAATCTTGGGTACGGGTACCGGAATATGACTTTTAAAATAAATATATGTGAACATGGTTTCATAAAAAGACATAACATGTAATTAAATTTGCATAGCTTCATAAAAGACATGTAATTAAATTTACACGGTTTCATAAAAAGACATCCTCTAATTAAATTTGCATAATTTTGTAAAAAGACAGCTGTAATTAAGTTTGCATGGTTTGATATATTTAAGTTTATAGTTAAATTTGTATGATTTCATAAAAGGACACATCCTGTAATTAAATTTGCAAGATTTCATAAGAAGACAATTTGTAATTATAAACTACTAGTAAATTTTACTAAACTAGTTGAATAAGTCCCTAAGAGACCGTCTCTTTAGCTCCCCTATTACTTGACTTTCAGACTACTTATCTACTTATCTATTCCACTTTCAGTCTCCCGATTGTCACTATGGAGATCAGATACGAATCCCATATCCATATCCATGTCCTATCGGGTCGACACGGGTACTTCTCCTTAAAGTGGAGAGTCCGGATAACAGAGATATCTATATGCAATAGGAGGCAATATCTATATTACTCACCAACATCATGATCCTAATTCCTGCCTTCTGGGGCCTTGTGAATCAAATGCACAATGAGCATTTGCCAGCACATGAATCAGAATAATGACATCCCTGGGGTTGGGGCAATACTGGGGCAATACTGTCAAAAGTATAGAACGCAACTTAGGCTATCTCCAATGGGAGTTTCTAAAATTGAGTTTCTATCCTACTTAGACATTGTACTTTGAGGAAATTTCTATCATAGTTGACAGAGTTTCTACATAGAAATTGTACAAAAAAACACACTCTTCAATGGTTCACAATTTCTATCCTACGTGTTAGAAAATAAAATGGTCAATTTAATGATTTAGTTTGAAAGTATGGCCCAATATTAAATTCTATGAGAGGTGGAGAATTTCTATGAGGATTTCTATTCCTCATAGAATTTCTCCATCCTACATCAACGCCACATTTGATGGAAATTGAGATAGAAACCACTGTTGGGAGAAGTTTTTTTTTTCCTTCTAGAAATGATTTTACCATAGAAATAGGGGAGAGAGAAACTCCGAGTGCCCTCTTCAGAATTGAACAAGATTTCTAGCTCATTGTTTGTAATCAGCTTTCCACACTGTTGGAATAATTCCTACTTTCTCATATTGGCTAGTGTGCTAGTGTGCATGGAGGAATAAACGAACAATAAAGTATATTTTTATGTATATTAACTTAGAAACGTTTTCGTGAATGGAGAGTATATATTAAACCTCTAGAATCATTATATATATATTCTAAGTAATAATTTTATATATATATATATATATATAATATATATATATATATATATATATATATATATATAAAGCTTAAGTTACATCAATAACTGAGAAACAAAAACACATAATGCTGGATCAATGGAACATGGCGTGTGCCAGATAATGGATTTGTTATATCCTTGTGTATGTACATGCAATTTTTTACTCACATTTTCCTGAATAATAGTATATTATACATTTCAATAGAAGATATGAAGAACATCATCATTTTATTGGATCTCATTCATGTTAAGATGGTCCTGGATTTCTTATCACATATCTTCAATGACAATATATTATTAGCCTTGATTTAACTCACCCAAACTTAACTAGCATCAATTTCCTCGAGTGGTTCCCTTGCTAAGATGCAACCTTTCCTTGTTTCTTTTGAAGGAAAGCAACCTGTCCTTGCATAACAATAGAGGAGTTTGAGGTGCACCATTGTTCTAATTATGTGGAAGTGTTGTCACTATATCTCATGTTAGAAGTAAGGTAATTATAAAGCTGTGATTTCATGAAATAGAGGAAAAAGATTCATGTGGTGAAATCTCAAAGATTTATAATGAAGGTTTTGTTGTTACTAGTTAACCATTTTTCGTCCCCAGTTATAAAACCTTGCTCCACTATTATAGACTGGTTCAAGTACATTGGTTTTTGTAGATTTTGCTATGATCACTAAGGGTTCACTTTTATTAGTAGTTCCCTTTGGCTATTAGGTTCAGCCTGACGATCGCAAATTGGATAGATCTTGCTTTGTTGCATCAAATAAGGGTCGGAGGAGAGAGGCTTGAAGTAAATACAACACCTCATCCTCGACATGTCTAGCTTCATTCAGCTTCTTTTGTGGTCCGGTCCGTCTTAGCCCGTTTCCCAAAAGAGCATTTTTATAATACTGAACCTACCATTGAATAATCATATTTTGGATCTGCAATTGCCATTGTTTTAAAATTTTGCCTGCTTTAGTAAATAAACATAGCTTCTTGTCATGCTAGTACCTTTCGAATGAAATGTCAAAACCAGATGCTTGCATTTTGGTTTTGTGATTCAATGATCAATGAACTCATATTTTACTAGTTTCGTGGTTATGATATATACTGGTAACAATATCTGATCTACACTGCAAAAATTTCAAGTTTATCTTAACATTTCATTGTATTTTGTTGTTAAAATCAGGATTTCAAGGGTGGCTCCCATGATACCATGATCACTATAGAAAACAGAGTCCGCGGGCTTGAGAGAGTTGTTGAGGAGATGGCACGGGATCTATCACTGTCCTCTGGCAGGAGAGGCAGTAATGCGATGCTAGGGTTTGAAGGATCCCCTGGTAGGTCCTCAAACAAGTATAATGGCCTTCATGACTATCCTGGTCCAAAATTTGGTAGGGGGTGTGATAGTCGGATGCCATTTGCAGAAAGGTTTCTTGCATCTGACAATATAATATCGGGTGTAAGGGGCAGGGATCCTTCTTGGAGACCAGATTCTGAAGCATGGGATTCTTATGCTTATACTTCTTCAAGGAATGGACTTACAAGCTCTAGGAGAGGATTAGGTGGCGCACTGATTGATAGCAGATCACCTAGAACTGAACATGAGGGTGACCAACCAGGCAGCAGAAGAGCTCGGGATAAAGGACAAGGACCATTTAGGCTTGGTGAGGGTCCTTCTGCAAGAAGCGTTTGGCAAGCCTCGAAGGATGAGGCTACTCTAGAAGCTATCCGGGTGGCAGGGGAAGATAATGGGACCTCTCGAATTGCAACACGAGAGGCAATTCGTGAACTAGATGCCGAAGCTCTGACAGATGACAATTCAGGTCAGGAGAGAGGACCACTTTGGGCATTGTGGTCACGTGCCATGGATTCACTACATGTTGGTGACGCTGATTCTGCTTATGCTGAGGTAGTGTCTTCAGGGGATGATATGTTGCTTGTGAAGCTGATGGAACGATCTGGTCCAGTTGCGGATCAACTCTCCAATGAAGTGGCAAGTGAAGTCTTACATGCTGTTTCACAGCTCCTTCAGGAGCAAAGCCTTCTAGATACAGCTCTTGCATGGATTCAACAGGTATGATTTTCAATTCATGGTTTAGTACCATCACAAATAAGTGATTCCATCATCTTATTACTACTTAAAAAGAGGAAACATGTTACATTCAGTCACACACACAAATTATCATTTTCTGGCTTGATTGAAAAAAGTAACCTTTCTTTTGTAGAATTGAATTCTTAGAAGCCAGAAACTCCTAGGAGGTCAACGAATCTCAGTAAGAATATCGATTCGGCAGTTCTTACTTGGGAGCTTATTCCTCCTGCGACATGAGCGATACCCATAAATTATCATAATTTTAAAAGAGGAAAGTTAGAAAAAAATTTAATACCCGTTTATCAAAGTACCAAGAAACTAAAGATTATTTATCTTGACATCATAAAAATCAACATGTCAATGATATCTCTGTAACTTGTACTGAACTTTATAAATTCTAATAAATATTAAGATATATATTAGTTTTGATAACAATAATTAATAAACATAAAAAATTATTAGTGCACACTCCCAACTTTAGACTCTTCTAAGTAGTTGCATTCCCTCGCTCCCGCCCCGCTTCCGTCCCGGCTTCTAAGGAATTAATACTACAAAACCTAGGTTAAGTTGATGTGATTCATTTTGTTTTTTACACAACAGGCAATATTATACATAAATGTGAGCTAATACTTTATGGCTACATACATCCCTACATCACAACATACACCTAAGCATGAGATTAGTGCTAAAGCTGTGTTGAACATCCATATCCATGTCAGGCTATGGCTACTTCTAACGAAAATAATCAGAATATTTAGTCCAATATTCGCTATACTTAGTTTAAGAAGTAGGAGGGTCATATCATATGCATATATAAAAATGTTCTGTTAACAGTCTTCACTGCGTTATGTTCAGCCCATAACTGATACTTTATTATCCACCAATGAAACTTGTGTAGTTGTGACTAGGGTTGTATAGTTAAGAAGCTTTAACAGTTGGCCAATGTTCTGCTTGAAATAAGCTCGGACAAACAGCAAATGAGCTGAGCTTGAACCTACAAGCATGGTCGGATCCACTCTTTAGGTTGAGGGGGCTCAAGCTCCCTCTGGATCAAAAAAGAAGAGATTATTTAGTATAGGTCCTGAAAGATTTTTTTTAGTATAGGATCATTTCAACAATTTCTTTAGGTTTTGTATCCTCAAACTTCCATACTTAGATTTTCCAATCTCCGTCGTCACAACCTTCCATTGCCATCCACCTCCATAGTCTTCGTCTCCACCTCCTCCTCTACTCGGCTCCAGCAACTCCTCTTCTGACCCCTCCATCACCACTACCTCTTGGCTTTAAGGCTCCTTCAATTCCGGTTCCTCCTCGAAGGATCTAACGGTGGTGACTACTTATTCCTCAAACAACAACTTCATCTGTTTACGTGGAAATAAATTAGACTTTTGTAAATTTTACTTTTTGACGTCACATTTCTGACCCAACAATGTTACTTGCAACACATGGTAGTGAAGTCTGCAATTTACTTATGCTCATTAGTCAACGAATGCAGTATAATACTTCCACAATGCACCATGACGTTGTTGCAAACACACCCATCACATTGCTAACGAAATATAGCGAAATATAGTTGCGAGCTCCCTCTGCACAAAATTCATGTGGCTCCCCCTTCCTACGAGTTGGGCTTATGATTGGTGTTATTAAAGGCTGTAAGATGCTCTGTCACCTTAGGCAACCGCCTCAACCTGTCTTGGTGTAAATGTGACCCCACCAGACCCAATAACATAAGGTTAATATTATGAATAATTTAATATCAATATCAAAGAAGAAGGGAATATTAACCTTTTCCCTTTGTCTTCTAGTTTTCTAATATTCCTCCCCTTTTGTCCATCCTTACCTATCAAATATCATCTCCAATTCTGACGCCCGTTTGACATGTCTCTTTCTTCTTTCTTTATTTCTCGCTCTCATTGTGTTACGCGCTTCTTCTTGCTTAGCTAAGGCACGCGTAACTGGACGATGGGACGAAGACGATGAAGAAGCCGTCTGGTCTTGTGACCGGCCGACCTTGGTGGTGTGCCTTGTCGCAGGCGCGGACGCTAGCCTATGTTTTTTATTAAACTTTTCTTTTATAATATTCTCCAGAGAATTTTTACCTCTATACATAGATAGAGGAGGGCTACAATTGCTAACCATAATTTGTTGGAAAGGAAACAAAATCATACTAATTATTGCTAATATTACTAGTAATTTCTTTTCTCGAAAGAAAAGATATTATTAGCAATATTGCTAATAATATCTTTCTTGAAAGGAAACTAATTATTGCTAATAATATTACTAATAATATTGTCAAGTAATATCTTTCCTTTCAAGGAAAGACATTATTAGCAATATTGCTAATATTATTTTCCTTGAAAGAAAACTAACTATTGCTAATATTACTAATAATATTGCCAAGTAATGTCGCCGACTAGGTATAGGCAACCCTAGCCGGGTCTTGTGTATCTTTTCCTTTCGCCGGTCCATGTGAGTAACGGGTATAGGTTCGTCCGAACCGACCCGTAACAATACTACCTCCCTTCAAACCCAACGCGTCCTCGTGCTGGAAGTCGGGATGAAGGCGCTCGAGGGTGTCGTGTTGGACCCATGTAGCATCGTCAACGGTTTCTTCTGCCCAGCGAATCAAGTACTCGCGGGTGTCAGCAACCATCCGAGTATCAAGTATCTCCGCCGGGACCGGGTGTTCGCTTGGTGTGAGGTCGGCGGGTAAGGCTGGTACTACCGTCGGTGGTGGACCACGGAATGACTTCAACAAGGATACATGGAAGACGTTGTGGAGGCGGGCGTCGGTTGGAAGCTTGAGTTGATAGGCTACCGTGCCAACCCGAGCAAAGACTCGGAAGGGCCCGAAGAAGCGAGGAGCGAGCTTGTGGTCAGTTGTGTGCCTCAGAGTGGATTGTCGATGTCGTTGGAGGCGCACCCACACCCAATCGTCCGGGCTGAAGATGACCTCCCGGTGGCGAGCATCATATACTTGCCGCATCCGATTCTGAGCATGGTGAAGGCGCTGTCTTGCTTGTTCGAGAACCGTGGCACGATCATTGAGGTGGCGGTCGACAGCATCAATCACGGAGGTGCCGGCCTTAGGAAGGCATGGCGGGAGAAGGCCGGCCATATACGAGCTCAAAAGGGGTAGTGCGGTGAGCCGAGTGAAAGGTGTTGCGCCTTGTCGTAGGCGCGGACGCTTCTCAGATCGGGAGAAGTATCGCCTATGTTTTTGATTAAACTTTTCTTTTATATTCTTCTCCAGAGAATTTTCACCTCTATATATAGATAGAGGATGGTTACAATTGCTAACTATAATTTGGTGGAAATGAAACTAAATCATACTAATTATTGCTAATAATATTACTAGTCATTTCTTTTCTTGAAAGAAATATTGCTAATAATATCTTCCTTGAAAGAAAACTAATTATTGCTAATAATATTACTAATAATTTTGCCAAGTAATTTCTTTCCTTTCAAGGAAATACATTATTAGCAATATTGCTAATATTATCTTCCTTGAAAGGAAACTAACTATTGCTAATATTACTAATAATATCGTCAAGTAATGCCGCCGGCTAGATATGGGCAACCCTAGCCGGGTCTTGTGTGTCTTTCCCTTTGGCCGGTCCATGTGAGTAATGGGTATAGGTTCGTCCGAACCGACCCGTAACACATTGGCTCTATTTTTTGTTAATTTTCTATGTGAAGTTGGAATACTCTTAACAATAGTTTCTTGATTGAAGATTGAACACTTCATTCAGTAATTGTTGAATTTTCAAACTTGTGCATGCAATATGCACAAGTTTGACATGTGATCTTTATTGTTTTTAAATAAAATACATTTGTTACACCAATTAGGAGGAAGCCATAACACAAATCTCAGTCATTAACTACAAAGCTTGTCTCAACTTGCCTACTGCACTCCCCTAACTTTAGTCTTGAGCCCCTCCAACACCCCCCCCCCCCCCCTCTCAGCCTTTTGGTTCTCCCCGCCTTCATAAGCTTGTCCCATCCCCCCCCCCCCCCCCCCCCCCCCTCTCAGCCTTTTGGTTCTCCCCGCCTTCATAAGCTTGTCCCTTGATGGTAAACAAGCCAAACTCTGGCCTCCATGTTATTAGTCATCTTGAATAAACTTGATTCCCAGTTTCTTATTCAGAGTTACACTGTTACTGCCTTAATGATCATGTCTTGGTGAAGGCTGTAATCAGCTCCAGCATTTTAATAGAGGGTAAGCAAAAGCTACTCGGTCCCTAATCCTAATTTTGTAATTATGAGCAAAGCTCAAACCAAGGCCAACGGTGATTAGCTCAAAGAAGCTTGATAATATTTATTATTCTAACATATCAAATGATATTTTTATAGATAAAATTTTCCTATTCTCGCACCCATGTCTTCAAGGATAACCATTAGATTAAATATTGTTCATATTAGACTCTGCCTGTGGAAGGTTTCAGAGGAAACAATTTAAGAAGCAGGTTGGGTTAGGGTTGTTTGTTATTAAAAGAAAACAAGCTTGAATAAAATGCTCTGCTGAATTTCTACAAATTCTTGCTAATAAAACAGAACTGTTGGTGAAGTTTCTCTAGCAATCAAGTGGTCAAGAAGAGTTGCTATATAAAACTATATGCAAGTTCTTTTTCGCATTGACCTCTCACATTATCCTGTGATAAATTTATGTAGCCCAATCCTTTTATGTGTGGTGTGTGATCTTGGCTTAACCGGTTCAACAAATCGGGTTTTGCAGTTTGCGGAACTGATAGTGGAAAATGGAGTAGACATGGGCATCCCCTTGGAAGTCAAGAGAGAGGTTCTGTTTAGCCTTCACGAAGCTTCCGCAATGGAGCCACCTGAGGATTGGGAAGGTGCAGCACCAGACCAGATTATGGTTCAACTAGCATCTGCGTGGGGAATCAATATACAGCAACTCATCAAGTAGTATAGATATATATTCACATCACTGGGCGTGCAGATTGTGTATTTGCTGTATCATTATTATTTCTTGCTTTTGCTTGGTTCATTGAAGCATGTATTACTCCATATCACAATACTAATTAAGAGATGTATTTTATTTGCACATCCACATAATATCGCATTCAAATTCTACTTTATGATCTAATTGTCAATCTCTTGTAAAGTTTATTTAGCTGTTGGAGTGCGATATGGGAACCAAACATAAGATAGAAACCACAAGAATACATCAGAAATGGATGCAAAATAGTTGTGGATCAAATCATTTTGGACTTTTGTAGCAAAAATAATTTTGGGTATGAATGTGATTCCCTACAAGAAAATTTTAACCTCTTAGCTCTTCTTTAGGCTCTTTTCTAGTCTATAGCTTTGATGGTACTTTTTGGTTGCATGCCTATCTGCCAATTTAAAAACTCTCTTGCCCATAACAACATTGGCAAGGAATTAATTTGACACTACACAGATGATTGACGTCAAGTTGATAGAGTTGATCTTAGCTTGATAGCTAGATCACAAAAACTTTGCCAATTCTTTATGGAACTATTATACTTTACTAACTGCTGCATCTGATGGGAAAGAATTCGAGATATCCCTTGTCGCATCGAATTAGGATCTCATGGCATGTCATATTAGTTAATAAATGCGTTTGCTTGGGGCTGGGCTGGGCTGCGGGGCATGGTACCCTTTCAGGCATTGGTCTAGTAAGGGACTTAGTTTCATAAACATACAGTTCATTTTTGTAAAAGAACAATTATAGACATTAAGCAGTGGACATATATACCCTACAAATTTAATTCCAATAACATAATTATTCATCCTCAAAAGGCATAAAATAATTGTTCCATATAAATTAAAAGCAAATTAAAACATCTTCAAGAAGTTCTCATCTACAAATAATTATTTATCACCCCTCTTGAGCTTAAAACATCCACAAGAAGTTTCGGAATCAGATCATGCACAACACTCCTTAAGATCATGCACACTCTCCGAAGAATCAAAAAATGATACCTCAAATTACATCGGAGCATCCTTCCAGAAGTTCCGCAATCAGATCATGCACAACACTCCTTAAGATCATGCACTCTCCGAAGAATAAAAAAAATGATACCTCAAATTATATTGGAGCATCCTTCCAGAACCAAATATACTGTCTGAATGATATGCCGATGTTTGGTGCCATATCAAAAAAAAAAAGTGTACCAGGTTTTCCTTTTCTGACAAACACACTGCAGTCCTTCCAGTTTTCCTTATAACTTATGACGAACCTAACACAATAGGCATTATTTTCAGTTTTCTATTTCCTTCATAGAAATAAAAAAGAGAGAGGCTAAATTACAACTTGATACCCTGAACTATTCAAAATGTTCAACTTGATACCCTGAACTTTGATAGGTACTAACTTAATACCCTATTTCAACTAATATTTTTAACTTAATATCCAAAATTTTAAAAAAGACGAAACTACCATTCCCTTTCCTTCCCTTCCTTTCTAACAACCCCCCCCCCCCCCCCCCTCCGGTGGCGGCCCACGCGGAGAGGAGAGGGGTGGTGCAGCCGACCGGAGCGGGAGAGTGCAGTCGAGGGGAGGGGGGGATGGTGCAGCAGGCCGGGGGGAGGGGAGCAGCCGAGAGAGGAGAGGGGAGGGGATGGAGAGGGACAATTTTATCTTTTTTTAGGATATCAAGTTGATACATATGAAAGTTCAGGGTATCAAAAAATATATATTGTACCTATATTTTCATGTTAGGTTGGGAGGGCAAGTTAACTTGCCTTGTCCTCTGCTTGCAATTTATCCAAAATATGAGCCTGGGACTCCTTCCACAGAGCAAGAGCTCCTGCTTGCAATTTTTCAACTGAATCTCCAGAATGGCATACACATGTATTATCATCTTGAAAGCATTTGATTCTCATACAAAGTTCTCATTAAAACAATTTATGGATCTTTCATAATTTGAAAAACTTGATCTTAATTATACACTTAAACATCATCATGTCTTTGCTCTTCTTTTTCGTACCATAGCAAGTATACTTCTTATCTCAAGATTCATTAGAAATTCATGCCTTTACTGGTACTACACATCCCATCTTTTTCCCTTCTTCGACGAAAATTATATTTTAAAGTTTCTAGAATTACTTTAAGTTCGCAATTTAAATCAAGATACTCTTTTGCTTTCCCCATTGACAAGCAAACTTCCTTTTGAAATGTAACCCACTACCTTAGTTTCTCCTAGAAATATATTCTGTACTACCTTACTACCTTCTCATACATCTAAATGTCATCTATATTTCATTGTCCACCTTTTATCATTTGATCTTTAACAAAATATTAATATTTTGAAGCTTCAAAACCCGCTATAACGATCCCTTGAGTGTGATTTGAAGAACCTTTTAAGTTTGTTGATAGAATATAGGTTATAATTCTAAACATATCCTCATGGCTTTTGACCGGAAAGCTTATGATTTTAGTGCTTCACAATATTCGAGCGGAAGCCTAAGCTATCGACAAAAGTTTTGGGAATTAGACATCAGAATCAGATGCTCTGATATCAAATGTTGAGATCGGACACGTCCTACAAGCACTTCGATACTGTGTCTGAACTCTGAAACTGACCGCAGCGGAAACTTAGGCCAACCCATCTTAGATAACCAACCCCTGTCTAACAATCACCAAGCATAGATAAAAACAACATATATGGTCGGTAACTACGTCACTTGGACAAATTTTAATCTATATAACTTATGTGAAATAACAAGATTGACTACAACAATGTTGAACCCTTCATCCTAATATGTTCAATCCCCTCACCATACTCAAGAAGAAAAGACAGAGATTGCAATAAAATCAATCACTCTACCCGTAGCGATATCCTTGAACGGCGACGACTCCTCGGTCAGATCTTCTCTTCCTTCTATCTTGGATGACACGTCCTAAGAGCAAAGTATGGACTTTCTCTTAGATTTTCTGTGGACAAGCATCCTGAATCTCCACCTTGTGCTCTTCTTTGTGCCTCTACCTTAACACGTATAAATAGGTTGAGTAACATAATTTTAGGATTTAAGGGACCCTAAAAGTAGCCCACTATCAGATCTGGCGTCCACCAAGCAACCAACGGTGTAGATTATATCCCAAAAACTCATCAACCCCGCCGACAACCGAACTCGGGCAGAGTTTCGTTAGGGACCCGACTCTCGCCAAGTTCTGTGCTTTTCTCACAGACTTGATCCAACATTCTCCCCCTCTAGTCTGATGAGAGGTGCTGACTCTCATGGCTCCTCAACTAGACTCCATGTTTATCGCCCTTTGACATAATTCCTGCTCCCTCATGCCCCTGATATCTGATCGCCTGAGTTGCTTTGCATCTTCCTTTGTCTTAAATTTTTCGACCGTCACGTCAATGCTATTTGTCATGCGTAGCACCTCTTGTACCACCGCGATCCTGCCGATATCAATAACACGGCCAAGACCGAAGTCCCTAACGATCAGCCTCACCATAAATCTTGGCTGTATGTCCCCGACTTTAGTCTTCCACCGGAATGTACTATTGTTCCGACGAGCTTCTTCACCCTTGGTTGATCCAACCAAGCGGACGCTACGGTTCTTCCGAGACTCAGACTCATAAACCTGCCCACCTTCGTGTTTTACAATGAAGCTCCCCCGTACACATGCATCCTCGAGAAGAACATCATGTACTCTACACAACGTCGATGACCCATAACTCCCCCAAAATTATGCAAATGGAGATACACCTGCCTCTGATTTAGTTTACTGCACACTTTGATCTCCCCCTAGCTTCGAACTGCTGAAACTAATGTCACTCCTTAAATATTTGGAAAACCACCCATCACCAAAACTGGATTTGTGGAACAACCCCTACCTGGAGACGACCAGTTGTCATGGGACCGACAGACTGACCCTTAATCTTTGGCTCATCACCATTCATCGTTTTGTCTTGATGAACTGAATCCTCCGTAACCCTCAAAATATCTCGAAGACCCTCTAAGACAACTTTTCGACAATCCACAAACTCTTGTCAAATACCCCTCGAGCCTCTATCATATGTCTCTGGTTTGCCTGTATAACTCAGCGGCTTAAGTTTGTATATGCCACAACATAAATCTCTTTGAGTCAGCTGTTGGGAACCCTTCGTAAGCATCCAATCTTTGTCCCCAAACACGTTGCAACAACTATCATCTTTCAACCTCCCTACCGAAATCAAGTTGTAGCGCAAACTTGGTACATGTCACACATACTTGAGAAAGAGCTTCTGACCAAGCTCCGTTGTCAAGTACACATCACCCATGCCTACAACTGTAATCGTTCCTTTGTTGTCCATCTCCACACGTCCAAATATATTGCCTCGGTATGACGTGAAGATCCTCCTATGTGGAATGACGTGATACGATGTCTCCGTATTCATAACCTAATCGTTGTCATGACACGTACCACAAGGTTCCTCTGTGTCAGTTGCTGCAATGATGAGATCTACCTTAGCCGTGAGATTCTTTTGATCATCCTTGTGCCTTTGGCCTTCTCATGTTTGAGCTTGAAGCATTTTCTCTTGATATGATCCCTTTCTCCACAGTGATAGCAGCCCTCCTTGTGGTCCACAATCGCAAGATTTCGAGAGCTCCCCCTGTCCTTGTCTGTGACTTGGGTCTTTCCTTCTCGTATAAATCCACCAGAGCGGACTCCTGCGACGATTCAACTTGCTTACACCGGACCTCCTCATTAACAATATACTTTTGATTGCCTCCATCGTGATAACTCCATCCGGTACGGAATTGCTCAATGACACCACCAATATTTTTTAGCTTTCCGACAGATAACTCAAAAGCAAAAGGGCCTGAAACTCATCATCAATCACCATCTTCATCGCAGACAGCTGATTGATGATACCATGAACCTCGTTAAGATATTGTGCCACCATGGCACCCTCCGTGTACTTCGAGTTGACGAGTTGGAGAATAAAAAATGTCTTGTTGCCAGCCGTCTTCCTTTTGTACATCAAATACAGCTTCTCCCACAATGATTTTTTCGAACTCTCCATGGACACGTGGTGAAACACCAAATCGTCCAGCCATTTTTGGATGAATCCAACGGCTTTCCGTTCTAATCGTTTTCAGTCTTCAACAACTTTGTTCGATGGCTTTACGATATCGTCCTCCAATGGACCATGCAAGTCCTTGCACCAGAGTAAATCTTCCATCAGTGGCTTCTAAATCGTGCAATTCCCCCTGTGAGGGTGATCATACGTGCGTTCATCTACTCCGTAGACATAGATGCACTTATCCTCTCACAAACCTGACTCTGATACCAGTTGTTGGGAATCAGACACCAGAGCCAGATGATCTGATACTAGATGTAGGGATCGGACACGCCCTACAAGCACTCCGATACCGTGTCTGAAAATGACCGTAACAAAAACTTAGGCCAACCCACCTGAGATAACCAATCCCCGTCTAACGAACACCAAGCACAGATAAAGATAGCGTATATGATCGGTGACTACGTTACGTGGACAAATCCCAATCTATATAACTCAGGTAAAATTACAAGATTGACAAAAATAATGTTGAACCCTTTGCCCTAATAGGTTCAACTCCTTCACCACACTAAAGAAGAAAAGACAGAGATTATAATAAAATTACTCACCCTACCCGTAGGGATCTTCCTAAACGAAGGCGGCGACTCCTCAGTCATATATTCTCTTCCTTCTATCTTGGATGACAAGCTCTAAGAGTAAAATATGAACTTTCTCTTAGATTTTCTGTGGACAAGTATCCTGAATCTCTACCTTGTGCTCTTCTTTGTGCCTCCACCCTCAACACGTGTAAATAGGTTAAAAAAACTAATTTTAGGATTTAAGAAACCCTAAAAGTAGTCCACCATCAGATCTTATAGTCCACCAAGCAACCAACAGTGTAGATTATATCACCAAAACTCATCAGTCCCACCGACAACCGAACTCGGACCGAGTTCTGTAGCGCCCCGTTCTCCCGCAGCGGAGAGCGCGGCTAAGAAACACAAGACGGTATCGTTCGATCGGGATAGATTGAATTAAGAACTCGTCCTCGTTATGGATTTGTTTCTTCGGAATCGATTCCCATATTCAGTGGACTGCGCCCCAAGGATCGGCTTAGCGGCAGAGTCAGGAGGGACCTCTCCGCTGCTATCTTTTATTGCCTCGGTTTTCGATGTCGCTTGTTGCTTTCGTGCTTTGAGTTGGTTTTGGGATTTGCTTGTTTTCCTTGAACGATTTCGATGGTTTTCATTATTTTCGTTCATTGACTTGCACTTCTATTCCGAGATTGGAAAGAGAGGAAGAAGGATTAATCGAGCTGTTCGTGTGCAGGTGAACGAGCAGTAGGTGGCTTGCGAGCGGAGTCGTGAAGCGCCTCTTTCCTTCTCCTTCCCAAAATCTAAGTGAGTGGCTACCAACCCGATTAGCTAGCCCTGCTTCCAAGCTTCACAGCTAATAATCTGCATTCTCCTTTGCCCCGATCAAACGATACCAAATAATAATAAAAGAAACCAAGATAAAAGAGAATAGACTTGGTTATATGCTTGTCAATAAACTTCACGAACGGATACTTAAATGCATGCTTGTTCGCTTGGGAAAAATCATTGCTTGTCTTGTACATTGCTTGTCTTGTCTTGTACATTGCTTGTCTTGTACTCTTGTCGCCTCAAAAGCATGAACTGTTAACTAAGTAAACATATTGTTCGATCACGGACAACTTGTGCACAAGGTCATTGGTTCCTGCGGACGGTCGCTGGGGCACTGGCACCGATCCGGTTCGGACGAAATCCTTATTGTATAGTCCATTGTGCTGGACGGAGTGGCATGTAGCGCTCCTTGTTCATTCGCTGTATACCATTCCCGCCAGTGACTATTGTCCATTGTGGCATCATGCCAAGTGATCTCTTGTATATTTAAACCTGTTGCATACTAACTTGTGTCTTCGTGGCAGGGAAGGCAAGGTAAGTATTGTGCAGGTAATTCAGACGGTCAGGTAAAATCCACCTAACGGTGGCACGTTCATTTCAGTAAATTCAATATGCTGCTTACTTGTAAATGAACTAAGGCAAGATAGAAACCCACAAAATATGCATGCTTCACTAAACAACGTGTTGATTGGTATAGTCAGGCTAGCTCGCCTTCACCAGCATGTTTCGATATGCTGACCCTCGTTGAAACAGGTTCTCCGCACCAAGGCGAACCGAGCGAGGAGCCGAAGTCGTCTTCCCGATCCAGTCCAGCTGTTAGCGCATCTTCACCGCGCCTCGAAGCCTTTTGAAGTCCGAAGCTGCAACTCTTCATACACAAATGCAGCTCCGTGGCAAAGCCGTCCTCCAGCCTGGAGGTCTTTATCGTTTTGAGTTTATAAAAGAATATAATGTACAGGACTGCTATCTCATTTTGAGTCAACCCTTTTGTAAGCCGTTCGGCATATTAGCTGACTCGTTCAAGAGTTTGTAATAGATGTTCATTATCAATAAAGAGAACTTTTCTATGTTTCAAATCTGTGTTTCAATTTATCTGCGTACTCTGAATAGGTGCTTGCTATGCAAATCATTAAAGCCTTGTGCGGGCGCAACTCCAGGCCCGCACGGCGGTCACGACTCGGGGGACGCCTCGGGGCGTGACAAGTTCGATTCAGATCCTACTGACAGTTCTGGAATAAACACATCGAAATTGAACAAAATTTGATCAGGGACCGAACTTTGGCAGAGTTCTCCCTTTCTTACAGACTTGATCCAGCAAGAAGCTCATATTTTATTCAACTTTTTCTCTCCCCCTTCTGATAATAGTCCGTCTTTCTGTCTACTTGTTCCTTTCTCTCTTAAGGTGACTTGGATTTTTCTTCAACTATAATTGTTAGCAAAGACAACTCCATGCATTATTTTTATATCATAAATCTCCCTACCATCTTCTTCGCTGCATATAAAAACATCAATTTTGTTTGTTCTAAAATTACTATAAGAGCATCATTAGTAAGGTTATCTCCGATCCCAATTTCTAGATTCAGAATTTAGAAGCTCATTTGATTGAATAATAAGTTTCATCCCTAGTTTCAATTTTTAGATTATCGATCATATTTCGTCCATAGAACCTAAGACTTGGGTCTCCCAATTTTTAGATTCTATATTATAGGAACTCATTTTTTAGAATCATAATTTGGAGCCCCACTTTCTAGATTCTAGCTTTTACATTTTTTTACATTAATATTTGATGACCCAATCTTTTGATTCGGAGCTTACTTTATCATTTCATACTATTCTCATATAAATCTAACCCATTCTACATTTATCTTTTTTTTAAATTTTTTTATTTTGGACCTCAATGTTTGCCATTTAAATTAAAAAGAGAACTGAAAGAACTAGATTTGATTAACAAACTAAGAGAAAGTACAGAGAAGTTCTATAAGACGATCTAAGTATAAATTTATTTTCTTGGGGGTGACGATGGAGGGTTAGGAGTGTAGCAACTCTCTTTACTTCGTGAATGATCCGATGCAGAAGCTCTTCTCTCTCGCTTGAGTGTAGATTCGCAGATAGCTAGCCCCCTGTTTGGGTGTGGTACCCTGCTATTTATAGACGCCCTGAGGATGTGCTGTGGATGCCACATATGTTCCTGTTTGGTGGCCGCATAGGACCACTTCTGTCACACCCCGATCCCGAAAGGGTCAATCGTCCTCGCTGGATCCTTCACGGAACCGATTCGTCCTCGCTGGGGCGTGATGCCGTACGAGCTTGGAGTTGCGCTCGTACAAGGCAAGAACTCACAGTTATAGGAACCCACTTTGAAACACAATTTAGAAAACACATTCACAGATAATTGAACACAAGTGCAGGAAGAAACATGCTTTTTTATTGATAATTCAGAGTAATTTACATAGAGTCTATATTGATGCGCCTTCTCGGCTACTTGAATTACATTAGAAAAGATAACTCAAAATGCAGGGCGCGCTCCATCAGATAGTCCCCGTCGTTCATACATTACGCCCTTGTATAAGTTGAAAGTCCAAGCCTCCAAAATGATCTGACTCCAACTATACTTCAAAATAGAGGTGCTCCTAACGCCTCTTCGTCTATCCACTAGCGTTGCACCGTCTGAGTGCCTGAAATAGTTGCCCACAACGTGGGTCAGTACTCAACTTGTACTGGTGAGCGGGATGAACCCACTCGACTAAATCGACACTAGCTTATTAGGGGCGAGCATGCATTAAGATGACTTCTATAAAGAAGCAAGTGAATTCAATTCAGATCAGTTGCATGTTTTGATAGGAATAAAAATAGCATTGAATCCAACCAGTGTATCGATTGCTTACTCAACCGATGCACGCCTTCCCTGCAACGAAACACAAGTATACTTACCATCTACATAAGACAATAAATTAGTATGTGTTCTATTCTATGCGGTCATTGGTGTGATCGACACCTTAGGGACTTATTCCAAGCATTAACGGCGCGCCCTATCAGTCCGAGTAGCAAGCCCTGCTGGAGGTCCCGCAATGCATCGTGACGAGCACGAATCAATATTTCCCTCCGGATCGATACGGTTCCAGTGCCCCGGAAAGCGGTTTCGAGGAAATGATAAACCTTGTGCACAAGTTGTCCCAGACCATGCAAATGCATGAACATTTTATATCTCATACAATGCATCGAATTAAACAGATAAAGTAAAGCAGCAATATATATCTTATGCAACAGTTCATGTTTTCTCAATGCGGTGTTCCGATTTTGATATTCCATGGGTCCAAACTCTATCCGAGGCACCAGGCCGTAACCAACAACCAAATTCCCATTCCAACCAACTCAAGTTATAAGGTGTGCAAGCATATAGTAAAATTAGTCTACAATTCCCATGTTCCTTTCTTAGTGGCTGGCATGCATTGTGGCTAAGTATTTTCTAGGCGTCCAACCGGGCATCATCGAGTGAACGTTTGAAACATTAGAGATATTGGCGTGAAGAATTAGGAAAGAAGGGACCAAACTACTCACTGGTTAAGGGAAAAGTTGCTGAAACAAGGAATCCCGCCTAGCGACGATCAAATGTCAGTTACGCGGACCTGCAACAGCACGAGCACCGAGTTAGAATTCTTGCCTATCCTTCCTTGCCGAACTCCCCAAAATTCAAGCTCCAATCAATAAAATCAGCAGCGAAAACCAAGCAACTCGAAAGCAACACCAAATCAAAATCCCAAAGCGGCAACCAAGAAAACCAAGCAACCAAACACGAAAACTATTGGACTCGTTTCAATAGAGGCCTTTCCATGAGTTGGAAAAGATTATCGTATTTCGTCCGTGGCAAAAAGATGCCGAAGATCTAAGCATACTCGGACGGACTAGCCACAAGCCCAATTATATAGTGCACATCCCGGTCGGATCGGAATTTGAGGCACTACATAATATACCACTAAGAAAAAGTTTTGTCCCGAAACTTAAGAACAAGGCCCTACCTCCGACTGAATGAACAACGAAGGATATTTCTCCTTCATCTCCGATTCCATCTTTCAAGTTGATTCCCCAACTGAATGGTTCCGCCACAGCACACGAACCAAGGACATTGTACGGTTGCGAAGTACTTTTTCCTTACGATCTAGAATCTGCACCGGCTCCTCTGAGTATGATAAATCCGTGTGCAGTTCCAATTGTTCGAAGCTAACCACATGACTCGGGTCATGCACATACTTCCGAAGTTGAGAAACATGGAATACGTCATGCACTTCAGCTAAGGCGGGAGGTAGTACAATCCGGTATGCCACAGCTGCCACTCGTTCCAGTATCTCGAAGGGGCCGACAAACCTGGGACTCAGTTTGCCCTTCACGCCGAAATGCATCACCCCACGCATCGGCGTCACTTTCAAGAATACATGATCCCCGACCATGAACTCCAAAGGTCTACGATGAGCATCGGCATAGCTTTTCTGTTGGCTCTGCGCTGTGCGGAGTCTTTCCCGAATCAAGCGAACTTTCTCAACTGCCTGCTCTACCAGCTCTGGCCCGAGTACTTGCCGCTCGCCGACTTCGTCCCAACAGATTAGAGATCGACACTTGCGCCCATAAAGTGCTTCGTACGGTGCCATCTGGATGCTCGATTGGTAGCTGTTGTTGTACGCGAACTCCGCCAACGAGAGATGCGTGTCCCAACTAGTCTTCAAATCGATTGCACACAGCCGCAACATATCTTCAAGTATCTGATTTGTCCTCTCTGTCTGGCCATCAGTCTGGGGGTGGTATGCAGTACTGAACTGTAGCTTGGTTCCCAAAGCAGACTGTAGACTTGTCCAAAAATGAGATAAGAAGCGTCCGTCACGGTCAGAGACGATTGAGGCAGGTACTCCGTGTAATCGAACAATCTCGTCTATGTAAATCTGTGCTAACCGATCGACGCTCCAAGTAACTTTTATAGGAAGAAAGTGGGCTGATTTAGTCAAACGATCAACTATGACCCAAATCGCATCATGCCCCCGCGGCGTCTTCGGAAATCCCACAATGAAATCCATAGTGATGTTGTCCCATTTTCACTCAGGAATAGCGAGGTTCTGCAGCTCCCCGCCGGGCCTCTGATGTTCAGCTTTCACCTGTTGACAGGCCATGCACTGTGACACAAAGGTTGCCACATCCCGCTTCATACCTTGCCACCAGAAGGTTTTGCGTAAGTCCATGTACATCTTAGTGCTCCCCGGATGCAAGGAATACTTCGCATAGTGTGCTTTCACCATAATTTCCCTTCGGAGTTCTGGGTCGTTAGGAACACATAGCCTTTCTTTCATTTGTAAGGTCCTATCTTCGCCTGCCACAAAGTCAGACGTCTTCTCCGCCGAAATCAGTCCGCGTGCCTTCGCTAGGAATTGATCGCCCTCCTGAGCTGATTTGATTCTATCACGTAAACTCGGTTCAAGATGGAGTGATGCCAGCTGCACTCCTTGATTCTGAACCCGAAGCTCGATGCCCATCGCCTCAAGATCTCGAAGTAAATGGTTGTTTACGGATAATGAGCCCACGTGCTTCCGACTCAGAGCATCAGCAACGACGTTTCCCTTGCCTGGTGTATAAGCGGTCGTCAAATCATAGTCCTTAATCAGTTCTAGCCAACGCCGCTGTCGGAGGTTCAATTCTCGTTGGGTGAATAGATACTTGAGGCTCTTGTGATCTGTGAAGATTTTGCAAGCAACACCATAAAGATAATGCCTCCACAACTTCAGTGCAAATATAATTGCCGCCAATTCCAAGTCGTGCGTCGGGTAGTTTTTCTCGTGCGGCTTCAGTTGCCTGGAGGCGTACGATATTACCTTATCCCTCTGCATGAGCACACATCCCAAACCGAGTCCTGATGCATCACTGTATATCTGAAACTCCTCTACCCCATCTGGAAGAGAAAGGATCGGAGCTGAAACAAGACGCTGCTTAAGTTCCCGAAAGCTGGCTTCGTAGTCATCACCCCATTTGTATACAATCCCTTTTTGAGTAAGGCGTGTCAAAGGCGAGGCCATTTTAGAAAAATCCTTCACGAACCTACGGTAGTATCCCGCTAGGCCCAGAAAGCTTCGAACTTCGCTGGATGATGTAGGTTGCTTCCAATCCACCACCGCCTCTATTTTCTTCGGGTCTACGGCGATGCCTTCTGCCGAGACAACATGACCAAGGAATGCTACGCTGTTCAACCAGAACTCACACTTGCTGAGCTTAGCATACAACTGATGCTCTCGTAATGTCTGCAGCACGATCTTTAGGTGTTCCTTGTGTTCCGCCTCGTTCTTGGAATATATTAGAATGTCATCGATGAACACGACCACAAACTTGTCTACGTACGGCCGAAACACGCGGTTCATCAGATCCATGAAAGCTGAGGGGCGTTCGTCAAGCCGAACGATATCACAAGAAATTTATAGTGTCCGTATCGGGTCCTGAATGCAGATTTTTGAACATCATCTGGTTTGATTTTCAACTGGTGATATCCTGACCTGAGATCAATTTTAGAGAAAACTGTTGCACCTTGCAGCTGATCAAACAAGTCATCTATCCTTGGCAATGGGTACTGGTTCCGCACGGTCGCCTTATTTAGTTCTCGGTAGTCAATACATAGCCGCATGGATCCATCCTTTTTCTTCACGAATAGCACCGGAGCGCCCCACGGAGAAACGCTTGGACGAATGTATCCTCGGTCCAACAGATCTTGTAACTGAATCTTAAGTTCCTTCAGCTCTGCTGGGGCCATTCGATAAGGTGCCTTCGATATCGGTCGCGCATCCGAAAAAGTATCGATGCTGAATTCGATCTCACGATCAGGAGACATTACAGGCAGCTCGTCCGGGAAAATGTCGAGAAAATCTGCTATGATTTCAGCCTGAGCTGCATCTGCACTTTCCTGTCGGGTGTCTCGAACAGAAGCTAAGTACCCTTCGCAACCCGAATGCAACATACGCCTAGCCAAAATTGCTGATATCATCATTGCCGTCTTCGGTGCAGCGCTGCACGAATAGTAAAAGTCTGCCTCGCCGGGTAGACGGATTACGACTCTCTTCTCCGTGCACTAGATTATTGCATGACAAGCACCCAACCAATCCATTCCGAGAATAATATCGTAATCCTTAATGTCTAATACAATGACATCTAAAAAAAGTTTCCTTCCTCCGATGCAAATATAACCATCCCTACAGATCGCATGGGCGGGCATGTCGACTCCCGAAGGTGTACTCACGCAAAGGTTCATATTTAAAGGAGTAGAAGCTAATTTATGCTCAATAGTAAAATCAGCAGATATGAAACTATGCGTAGCACCTGAATCGAATAAGACTCTAGCGGGCAAATCTCTAAAAAGTAATGTACCTGTCACGACAGTTTCAGAGACGGATGCCTCATCCCGAGTCAGTGCATAGACTCGTCCTTGAGCACCCTGGCGTCGTGGGTTCAACGCTACAGCATTGGCATCACTTGCTGGAGGCCCCCTGTTATGATTCCCGTGGTGCTGATTCCCATTGTTATGATTCCCATTGTTCTGATTTGGTTTCGGCTCACGGCAGTTGAAATGCTTGTGGTCCAGACAACCACATTTAAAACATCCAGTAACTCGATATTCCTCCACTCGATGCCCTAACCTGCCGTACCAATTGCAGTATGGTGCACGGGACGGGCCCCTATGCTCAGATGTGTGAGGACGCTTTTGTGCTCCAGACCCTCCCATTTCCTGAGGTCGCTTATTGTTGTTGGTACGGGAGGTTTGCACGTCGGCCTTTGGTGGACAGCGCCCAAAGATCCGCTCGCTGTTCAGGGCAGCTTCATAACATTCCCTGTAGGTTTGACATTTCTGGTTGATGACGTCCCTACGCAAATCGTCATTCAAACCCTTCTGAAAACGATAGCACCACGCCTGCTGGTTAGGCAAGAAGTGCCCAGCAAACTTAGCCAGTTTAGCGAACGCTGAGTCGTAATCGTCAACAGACATACCTCCTTGTACCAGATTGCTGAAGTCGTCTTCTTTTTGTTGCCGCACGGCCCGGGGAATATATTGTTCAATGAAGGCAGATTTGAATATTTCCCAGGTAATTTTGCAGTTGGGATTGGCATCATAAATCCCTTGCTTAGTGGCTTCCCACCAATCATGCGCACGCAGCTCCAGTTGAACTGATGCACATGCCACTCTTTTGGATCCCCTAATGCCAACCAGATTGAAGAGTCCCTCCAGCTTTGTAATCCATCCCATCACCACGTCCGGTTCTGCTCGTCCGTTGAACGTTGGTGGATGCATCTTTGTAAACTCTGCCGCACGACAGTTGTTTCTTGCTGGAGGCTGTGTTTCTTCGGACTCATCCTCTACCGCCACAGCCGGCGGTGTAGCAGGCGTCATTGTAGCTCCCCCGTTGTTGGGTACCAAGGATGCAATCAGTTGCATCATGGTATCCATCTGCTTTTGTTGAGCAGCAAACTGTGCCTGTTGAGAAATGGCTTGTTGTTGCTGCACCTCCATGAGATGCATAAGCCGTTCGGACATATCCATTGAACCCGCTCCTCCGGATTCTCCAGAACTTGCCGGATCGTTCTGGATGGGCTGAGCACTGCTTGTAGCGGCAGTATTTTTCTTAGCCATTGCTACAAAAGAGAGTAGCTTGTTAACACTCCAAAAACGATAGATTTTTGTATCTATGGGCTCATTGTATAGGCGACTCATCTCATGCAGCGGACGCCGAATGCAACTCAACCGAGAGGCGCATCAAACTCCTTTATAATCTTTTGAAATCCCAAGGACATAAAGCCTAAGCTCTGATACCAATATGTCATACCCCGATCCTGAAAGGGTCAATCGTCCTCGCTGGATCCTTCACGGAACCGATTCGTCCTCGCTGGGGCGTGATGCCGTACGAGCCTGGAGTTGCGCTCGTACAAGGCAAGAACTCACAGTTATAGGAACCCACTTTGAAACACAATTTAGAAAACACATTCACAGATAATTGAACACAAGTGCAGGAAGAAACATGCTTTTTCATTGATAATTCAGAGTAATTTACATAGAGTCTACATTGATGCGCCTTCTCGGCTACTTGAATTACATTAGAAAAGATAACTCAAAATGCAGGGCGCGCTCCATCAGATAGTCCCCGTCGTCCATACATTATGCCCTTGTATAAGTTGAAAGTCCAAGCCTCCAAAATGATCTGACTCCAACTATACTTTAAAATAGAGGTGCTCCTAACGCCTCTTCGTCTATCCACTAGCGTTGCACCGTCTGAGTGCCTGAAATAGTTGCCCACAACGTGGGTCAATACTCAACTTGTACTGGTGAGCGGGATGAACCCACTCGACTAAATCGACACTAGCTTATTAGGGGCGAGCATGCATTAAGATGACTTCTATAAAGAAGCAAGTGAATTCAATTCAGATCAGTTGCATGTTTTGATAGGAATAAAAATAGCATTGAATCCAACCAGTGTATCGATTGCTTACTCAACCGATGCATGCCTTCCCTGCAACGAAACACAAGTATACTTACCATCTGCATAAGATAATAAATTAGTATGTGTTCTATTCTATGCGGTCATTGGTGTGATCGACACCTTAGGGACTTATTCCAAGCATTAACGGCGCGCCCTATCAGCCCGGGTAGCAAGCCCTGCTGGAGGTCCCGCAATGCATCGTGACGAGCACGAATCAATATTTTCCTCCGGATTGATACGGTTCCAGTGCCCCGGAAAGCCGTTTCGAGGAAATGATAAACCTTGTGCACAAGTTGTCCCAGACCATGCAAATGCATGAACATTTTATATCTCATACAATGCATCGAATTAAACAGATGAAGTAAAGCAGCAATATATATCTTATGCAACAGTTCATATTTTCTCAATGCGGTGTTCCGATTTTGATATCCCATGGGTCCAAACTCTATCCGAGGCACCAGGCCGTAACCAACAACCAAATTCCCATTCCAACCAACTCAAGTTATAAGGTGTGCAAGCATATAGTAAAATTAGTCTACAATTCCCATGTTCCTTTCTTAGTGGCTGGCATGCATTATGGCTAAGCATTTTCTAGGCGTCCAACCGGGCATCATCGAGTGAACGTTTGAAATATTAGAGATATTGGCGTGAAGAATTAGGAAAGAAGGGACCAAACCACTCACTGGTTAAGGGAAAAGTTGCTGAAACAAGGAATCCCGTCTAGCGACGATCAAATGTCAGTTACGCGAACCTGCAACAGCACGAGCACCGAGTTAGAATTCTTGCCTATCCTTCCTTGCCGAACTCCCCAAAATTCAAGCTCCAATCAATAAAATCAGCAGCGAAAACCAAGCAACTCGAAAGCAACACCAAATCAAAATCCCAAAGCGGCAACCAAAAAAACCAAGCAACCAAACACGAAAACTATTGGACTCGTTTCAATAGAGGCCTTTCCATGAGTTGGAAAAGATTATCGCATTTCGTCCGTGGCAAAAAGATGCCGAAGATCTAAGCATACTCGGACGGACTAGCCACAAGCCCAATTATATAGTGCACATCCCGGTCGGATCGGGATTTGAGGCACTACATAATATACCACTAAGAAAAAGTTTTGTACCGAAACTTAAGAACAAGGCCCTACCTCCGACTGAATGAACAACGAAGGATATTTCTCCTTCATCTCCGATTCCATCTTTCAAGTTGATTCCCCAACTGAATGGTTCCGCCACAGCACACGAACTAAGGACATTGTACGGTTGCGAAGTACTTTTTCCTTACGATCTAGAATCTGCACCGGCTCCTCTGAGTATGATAAATCCGTGTGCAGTTCCAATTGTTCGAAGCTAACCACATGACTCGGGTCATGCACATACTTCCGAAGTTGAGAAACATGGAATACGTCATGCACTTCAGCTAAGGCGGGAGGTAGTACAATCCGGTATGCCACAGCTGCCACTCGTTCCAGTATCTCGAAGGGGCCGACAAACCTGGGACTCAGTTTGCCCTTCACGCCGAAACGCATCACCCCACGCATCGGCGTCACTTTCAAGAATACATGATCCCCGACCATGAACTCCAAAGGTCTACGATGAGCATCGGCATAGCTTTTCTGTCGGCTCTGCGCTGTGCGGAGTCTTTCCCGAATCAAGCGAACTTTCTCAACTGCCTGCTCTACCAGCTCTGGCCCGAGTACTTGCCGCTCGCCGACTTCGTCCCAACAGATTAGAGATCGACACTTGCGCCCATAAAGTGCTTCGTACGGTGCCATCTGGATGCTCGATTGGTAGCTGTTGTTGTACGCGAACTCCGTCAACGAGAGATGCGTGTCCCAACTAGTCTTCAAATCGATTGCACACAGCCGCAACATATCTTCAAGTATCTGATTTGTCCTCTCTGTCTGGCCATCAGTCTGGGGGTGGTATGCAGTACTGAACTGTAGCTTGGTTCCCAAAGCAGACTCTAGACTTGTCCAAAAATGAGATAAGAAGCGTCCGTCACGGTCAGAGATGATTGAGGCAGGTACTCCGTGTAATCGAACAATCTCGTCTATGTAAATCTGTGCTAACCGATCAACGCTCCAAGTAACTTTTATAGGAAGAAAGTGGGCTGATTTAGTCAAACGATCAACTATGACCCAAATCGCATCATGCCCCCGCGGCGTCTTCGAAAATCCCACAATGAAATCCATAGTGATGTTGTCCCATTTTCACTCAGGAATAGCGAGGTTCTTCAGCTCCCCGCCGGGCCTCTGATGTTCAGCTTTCACCTGTTGACAGGCCATGCACTGTGACACAAAGGTTGCCACATCCCGCTTCATACCTTGCCACCAGAAGGTTCTGCGTAAGTCCATGTACATCTTAGTGCTCCCCGGATGCAAGGAATACTTCGCATAGTGTGCTTTCGCCATAATTTTCCTTCGGAGTTCTGGGTCGTTAGGAACACATAGCCTTTCTTTCATTTGTAAGGTCCCATCTTCGCCTGCCACAAAGTCAGACGTCTTCCCCGCCGAAATCAGTCCGCGTGCCTTCGCTAGGAACTGATCGCCCTCCTGAGCTGATTTGATTATATCACGTAAACTCGGTTCAAGATGGAGTGATGCCAGCTGCACTCCTTGATTCTGAACCCGAAGCTCGATGCCCATCGCCTCAAGATCTCGAAGTAAATGGTTGTTTACGGATAATGAGCCCACGTGCTTCCGACTCAGAGCATCAGCAACGACGTTTCCCTTGCCTGGTGTATAAGCGGTCGTCAAATCATAGTCCTTAATCAGTTCTAGCCAACGCCGCTGTCGGAGGTTCAATTCTCGTTGGGTGAATAGATACTTGAGGCTCTTGTGATCTGTGAAGATTTTGCAAGCAACACCATAAAGATAATGCCTCCACAACTTCAGTGCAAATATAATTGCCGCCAATTCCAAGTCGTGCGTCGGGTAGTTTTTCTCGTGCGGCTTCAGTTGCCTGGAGGCGTACGATATTACCTTATCCCTCTGCATGAGCACACATCCCAAACCGAGTCCTGATGCATCACTGTATATCTGAAACTCCTCTACCCCATCTGGAAGAGCAAGGATCAGAGCTGAAACAAGACGCTGCTTAAGTTCCCGAAAGCTGGCTTCGTAGTCATCACCCCATTTGTATACAATCCCTTTTTGAGTAAGGCGTGTCAAAGGCGAGGCCATTTTAGAAAAATCCTTCACGAACCTACGGTAGTATCCCGCTAGGCCCAGAAAGCTTCGAACTTCGCTGGATGATGTAGGTTGCTTCCAATCCACCACCGCCTCTATTTTCTTCGGGTCTACGGCGATGCCTTCTGCCGAGACAACATGACCAAGGAATACTACGCTGTTCAACCAGAACTCACACTTGCTGAGCTTAGCGTACAACTGATGCTCTCGTAATGTCTGCAGCACGATCTTTAGGTGTTCCTTGTGTTCCGCCTCGTTCTTGGAATATATTAGAATGTCATCGATGAACACGACCACAAACTTGTCTACGTACGGCCGAAACACGCGGTTCATCAGATCCATGAAAGCTGAGGGGCGTTCGTCAAGCCGAACGATATCACAAGAAATTCATAGTGTCCGTATCGGGTCCTGAATGCAGATTTTTGAACATCATCTGGTTTGATTTTCAACTGGTGATATCCTGACCTGAGATCAATTTTAGAGAAAACTGTTGCACCTTGCAGCTGATCAAACAAGTCATCTATCCTTGGCAATGGGTACTGGTTCCGCACGGTCGCCTTATTTAGTTCTCGGTAGTCAATACATAGCCGCATGGATCCATCCTTTTTCTTCACGAACAGCACCGGAGAGCCCCACGGAGAAACGCTTGGACGAATGTATCCTCGGTCCAACAGATCTTGTAACTGAATCTTAAGTTCCTTCAGCTCTGCTGGGGCCATTCGATAAGGTGCCTTCGATATCGGTCACGCATCCGAAAAAGTGTCGATGCTGAATTCGATCTCACGATCAGGAGGCATTCCAGGCAGCTCGTCCGGGAAAACGTCGAGAAAATCTGCTATGATTTCAGCCTGAGCTGCATCTGCACTTTCCTGTCGGGTGTCTCGAACAGAAGCTAAGTACCCTTCGCAACCCGAATGCAACATACGCCTAGCCGAAATTGCTGATATCATCATTGCCGTCTTCGGTGCAGCGCTGCACGAATAGTAAAAGTCTGCCTCGCCGGGTAGACGGATTACGACTCGCTTCTCCGCGCACTCGATTATTGCATGACAAGCACCCAACCAGTTCATTCCGAGAATAATATCGTAATCCTTAATGTCTAATACAATGACATCTAAGAAAAGTTTCCTTCCTCCGATGCAAATATAACCATCCATACAGATCGCATGAGCGGGCATGTCGACTCCCGAAGGTGTACTCACGCAAAGGTTCATATTTAAAGGAGTAGAAGCTAATTTATGCTCAATAGTAAAATCAGCAGATATGAAACTATGCGTAGCACCTGAATCGAATAAGACTCTAGCGGGCAAATCTCTAAAAAGTAATGTACCTGTCACGACAGTTTCAGAGACGGATGCCTCATCCCGAGTCAGTGCATAGACTCGTCCTTGAGCACCCTGGCGTCGTGGGTTCAACGCTACAGCATTGGCATCACTTGCTGGAGGCCCCCTGTTATGATTCCCGTGGTGCTGATTCCCATTGTTATGATTCCCATTGTTCTGATTTGGTTTCGGCTCACGGCAGTTGAAATGCTTGTGGTCCAGACAACCACATTTAAAACATCCAGTAACTCGATATTCCTCCACTCGATGCCCTAACCTGCCGTACCAATTGCAGTATGGTGCACGGGACGGGCCCCTATGCTCAGATGTATGAGGACGCTTTTGTGCTCCAGACCCTCCCGTTTCCTGAGGTCGCTTATTATTGTTGGTACGGGAGGTTTGCACGTCGGCCTTTTGTGGACAGCGCCCAAAGATCCGCACGCTGTTCAGGGCAGCTTCATAACATTCCCTGTAGGTTTGACATTTCTGGTTGATGACGTCCCTACGCAAATCGTCATTCAAACCCTTCTGAAAACGATAGCACCACGCCTGCTGGTTAGGCAAGAAGTGCCCAGCAAACTTAGCCAGTTTAGCGAACGCTGAGTCGTAATCGTCAACAGACATACCTCCTTGTACCAGATTGCTGAAGTCGTCTTCTTTTTGTTGCCGCACGGCCCGGGGAATATATTGTTCAATGAAGGCAGATTTGAACATTTCCCAGGTAATTTTGCAGTTGGGATTGGCATCATAAATCCCTTGCTTAGTGGCTTCCCACCAATCATGCGCACGCAGCTCCAGTTGAACTGATGCACATGCCACTCTTTTGGATCCCCTAATGCCAACCAGATTGAAGAGTCCCTCCAGCTTTGTAATCCATCCCATCACCACGTCCGGTTCTGCTCGTCCGTTGAACGTTGGTGGATGCATCTTTGTAAACTCTGCCGCACGGCAGTTGTTCCTTGCTGGAGGCTGTGTTTCTTCGGACTCATCCTCTACCGCCACAGCCGGCGGTGTAGCAGGCGTCACTGTAGCTCCCCCGTTGTTGGGTACCAAGGATGCAATCAGTTGCATCATGGTATCCATCTGCTTTTGTTGAGCAGCAAACTGTGCCTGTTGAGAAATGGCTTGTTGTTGCTGCACCTCCATGAGATGCATAAGCCGTTCGGACATATCCATTGAACCCGCTCCTCCGGATTCTCCAGAACTTGCCGGATCGTTCTGGATGGGCTGAGCACTGCTTGTAGCGGCAGTAGTTTTCTTAGCCATTGCTACAAAAGAGAGTAGCTTGTTAACACTCCAAAAACGATAAATTTTTGTATCTATGGGCTCATTGTATAGGCGACTCATCTCATGCAGCGGACGCCGAATGCAACTCAACCGAGAGGTGCATCAAACTCCTTTATAATCTTTTGAAATCCCAAGGACGTAAAGCCTAAGCTCTGATACCAATATGTCATACCCCGATCCTGAAAGGGTCAATCGTCCTCGCTGGATCCTTCACGGAACCGATTCGTCCTCGCTGGGGCGTGATGCCGTACGAGCCTGGAGTTGCGCTCGTACAAGGCAAGAACTCACAGTTATAGGAACCCACTTTGAAACACAATTTAGAAAACACATTCACAGATAATTGAACACAAGTGCAGAAAGAAACATGCTTTTTCATTGATAATTCAGAGTAATTTACATAGAGTCTACATTGATGCGCCTTCTCGGCTACTTGAATTACATTAGAAAAGATAACTCAAAATGCAGGACGCGCTCCATCAGATAGTCCCCGTCGTCCATACATTATGCCCTTGTATAAGTTGAAAGTCCAAGCCTCCAAAATGATCTGACTCCAACTATACTTCAAAATAGAGGTGCTCCTAACGCCTCTTCGTCTATCCACTAGCGTTGCACCGTCTGAGTGCCTGAAATAGTTGCCCACAACGTGGGTCAGTACTCAACTTGTACTGGTGAGCGGGATGAACCCACTCGACTAAATCGACACTAGCTTATTAGGGGCGAGCATGCATTAAGATGACTTCTATAAAGAAGCAAGTGAATTCAATTCAGATCAGTTGCATGTTTTGATAGGAATAAAAATAGCATTGAATCCAACCAGTGTATCGATTGCTTACTCAACCGATGCACGCCTTCCCTGCAACGAAACACAAGTATACTTACCATCTACATAAGACAATAAATTAGTATGTGTTCTATTCTATGCGGTCATTGGTGTGATCGACACCTTAGGGACTTATTCCAAGCATTAACGGCGCGCCCTATCAGCCCGGGTAGCAAGCCCTGCTGGAGGTCCCGCAATGCATCGTGACGAGCACGAATCAATATTTCCCTCCGGATCGATACGGTTCCAGTGCCCCGGAAAGCCGTTTCGAGGAAATGATAAACCTTGTGCACAAGTTGTCCCAGACCATGCAAATGCATGAACATTTTATATCTCATACAATGCATCGAATTAAACAGATGAAGTAAAGCAGCAATATATATCTTATGCAACAGTTCATGTTTTCTCAATGCGGTGTTCCGATTTTGATATCCCATGGGTCCAAACTCTATCCGAGGCACCAGGCCGTAACCAACAACCAAATTCCCATTCCAACCAACTCAAGTTATAAGGTGTGCAAGCATATAGTAAAACTAGTCTACAATTCCCATGTTCCTTTCTTAGTGGCTGGCATGCATTGTGGCTAAGCATTTTTTAGGCGTCCAACCGGGCATCATCGAGTGAACGTTTGAAACATTAGAGATATTGGCGTGAAGAAGTAGGAAAGAAGGGACCAAACCACTCACTGGTTAAGGGAAAAGTTGCTGAAATAAGGAATCCCGCCTAGCGACGATCAAGCGTCAGTTACGCGGACCTGCAACAACACGAGCACCGAGTTAGAATTCTTGCCTATCCTTCCTTGCCGAACTCCCCAAAATTCAAGCTCTAATCAATAAAACCAGCAGTGAAAACCAAGCAACTCGAAAGCAACACCAAATCAAAATCTCAAAGCGGCAACCAAGAAAACCAAGCAACCAAACACGAAAACTATTGGACTCGTTTCAATAGAGGCCTTTCCATGAGTTGGAAAAGATCATCGCATTTCGTCCGTGGCAAAAAGATGCCAAAGATCTAAGCATACTCGGACGGACTAGCCACAAGCCCAATTATATAGTGCACATCCCGGTCGGATCGGGATTTGAGGCACTACAACTTCGATAGTATGCGGTTGTAACGGTAGCCGCATGATGCAGGCAAGCCGCCACGCGGGCTTGGTTAAGATATTTTGTTGATGAGATCTCGGGGTCGTTTTAACCCGTTGCGTGCGTGACTTCGTCAGCTGGACACGTAGTTCACAACAACTGTGCGAATATCTCTTTGGTTGTAACCGAAAGATCCTGTGGATCAGGGGCCGCCTAGCAGTCTTGGCCGCATATGTGTTCTGGCCATATATTCTTACTGAGACCGCATATCATCGAGGCCGCCTAGCTGTCTTAGCCGCATATGTGTTATGTCCGCATATTCTGACTGAGGCCGCATATCGTCGAGGCCGCATATCGCGAATATCTCTTTGATTTTTTTCTCAGGCCGCATGGAAGCTGAAATCCTCTTTAAATAGAGGCTCTCCTCTTTCATTTAGTTAGTTAGAAAATTTGAGAGAGAGAGAGAGAAAAAACTGAGAGCACCAGCAAGACCTGCGACAGCAATTAGCATCATTCCAAAGGAATCTTTCGAGTGATTCGAATGTGACCAAGAGCGTTCCAGAAGTTCTCGTGTAAACTTGCTGGATCCTGGGGGCAGATCATTGTATAGCGCAAATCTTGCCTTGAGATATGGTGGTTTTGATCACTCCAGTAGGAGTTTTCTTCTTTGTATTTCTGTTCTTGTTCCCGTTCTTCTCGGTGTAGCGTCTGCGAACGTAAAGAGAAGAACGATTTTCTGATTCTTGTTGTATTTATATTTTCTTTGGGTTGTCAATTTGTAAGATGTTCCTTGTTTAGTGCTTCTGTGGGGTTGTGTGTCACTGTAGAGGAACTCTTGTGTGAATCTCAGTGCACCAACTTCTCTTCTGGAGTTTACAGAGACGAACTCTTATGCGAGTCTCTACTTTGTGGCTACCTCTTCTTCTTTGATCTGACTTCGGGACTAACAGTTTTCATATTCAATTTGTGAGTTTTAACCTTTACGGATGTTAACCAACCATGATCGGTAGTAAGTAACAAACGATCAGAACTCGACCTAATTGACACGAATTCTGAGGATGATCAGTCGCCCGTCTCTCAGACGACGCCCACCTCTCAGACATCAGTATCATGCGCCCGCGAATAGAACAACTACTGGAACAAAATGTGAGTTACTACAAAGTACACATATATAGCTCTTTTAACCGTAGTTTGCAGTATCGGTTGATACCGATATGGTTTAGCATGTCCCGATCCGATACTGACCAATATTCGATACTGGCCGATCGATTCCGACATCGGGGGTTTCTCTTCCGGTCAATTCGGCAAAGAAAATTGAACGAAAAAGACCAATCAACAAAGGTGTAAGGTTTAAAAAAAAAAACTTACGTATCACGTAAACCAATGGACAATGGTGACTACTATTTCATTCAATTTCAAAACTAACAAAAACATTACTTAACATACTTAAAATTATGCTTAAATATATAAAATATATTTTCTAAAATATTAGTAATTTATTTATATTATTTACTTTCCGATACCAACAAATTATAGTCCGATCAGAAAATGTCAATCCTGTCGATAACCGATACTCATAAAAATGGTCCGATTCCGATACTGATACTGTGAACCTTACTTTTAACTCTGCTACTGATATGTCCAGTGATTTGATAATGCAATTTGTATCTTCACAGACTGAAGAAAACCATAGTCCTCAGAAGAAAGGCTGGGGAAGAGGCCGAACAAAATATCATGGTCTAGTGCACAGCCACAGCGCACGCGGGCTCCTGTCTCAGTCCTCGCGACCTGGTGTGATTGGCCAATGCGAGAGCTCAGGGAAAACGACACCACGGGGACCCAGAATGCCCGACGGGACACACGGGTTCTCCATGGGACGTGGCAAGCCGGCACCGGCTCCGGCTCTAGGAGGTCCAGTACTGCTAACAGCCATAAGCCTTCCTCCAATTCAGCCCTGAGGTTTTCCTCAACAGCTAGTGTGTGTGTTACTAGTTTTGTTTTTCGTAATGACCTGTATGTTGTAATTTGCTACATTTGTTGTTCATTTAGTTCCTTAATGTCTTCTTATGCTAAACTAAGAAGAATATTGATGAGAACATAAAATATCATATTTTTATTACTTAATATATACTCCTTTATGCTCATTTATTGTCTAAATATACTCATTACTTTTATATTTTGATCTAGGATGCAATTGGAGTCACTAAAAGCAAAATGGAGCTAATTATCAATTCTGGACAGTTCTGATACCTTGTAGCAAAATGGTCATAACTTACTCATCCGAAGTCCAATTGAGCTGATCAAAATTGATTCGGAAAGCTAAGTGATAGAGGCACAATTTTGCTGTTTTGATTTTCTCGAGATTCTGGCTACATCATGGACCAAATCATACTTGAAGTTGAGTCAACTATGCTGTGCACAAAAAGTGGAGTTGAAATTATCATTTCCCAACTTTTTCAAAATTTTATTTTATTGTTTGGGTTGTTGTAACTATTAGAGAATTTGTGGGAAGATATTGTGATCTTCAAATACTAATTTAGAGTCTATAAAAGGGATAGAGATCAGGAGGAAAGGAGGAACAACACACAACTCTTCTTCCTCTTCTCCAATATTCTTTTGAAGTTTTCATGAACGTGCGGAGCTAAAAGTCTTGTTGGTCGAAGAAAACAGAAGCCTTGGAATCAATAAAATTGTGAGATCTAAATTATTTTATATGTTTGATTTATGCTTTGAGTATTGAATGTTTTCTATGCCTACTTTCATGATTGTTTTGTTTAATTACTAGGAGGCCTACTAGTCTATTATCCATCTCGATCTACTGCTAAATTAGACATCAAATCCGTAATTGTTTGATTTTTCTAATTTATGAAGCAACCAAGATTTAATAAACTGCTTTGTTTTATTAGATCTTAGGAGAAAACTTTTGACAAAATTAAATGCAACCGCTTGTGCTTGTGTTATTTTGCTTCATCGATCTCTTTGTTCTTTAAGAAATTACTAGATTAAATCTTCAGCGCTTGTCTTGGATTATTTAGTAATTAAAGATAATTAGATCGCTTGTTTCTAATTATCTAAGCCTAAGAGAGATAGGAAATACTTTCAACGGTGAATATTTAAAGTATGATAAATTATGTTTGCATCAATGATCAATTTTAAGATTCCAATGGTGGATGTTGACTGAGACCAACATTTTTTTCCTTTGATAATTTTAATACTTTAATTATTTTTAGCTCTTTTTAATTTGCTTTGATCCAAAATTCCCCCTATCCTATTTCACATAGCACAAAGATTAACTAATTACTCTCCGTGGGAACGATCCTTACTCTCACTAGTACATATTATTTCAAGAGTAAAGGTTTTATTTTTGGGTGCCTACGACAGCACGCCAAATTTTGGCGCCGTTGCCGGGTAGTAATTTTAGTTAATTTTTGTGCCTTTTGTGATCTTTTCTTATTATTAAATTATTTTTGTTTATTAGCAAAAAAAAAAATTATTCTCATATACTTTTCTCGATTGCTTGCTATCATTTTATTACTTGTTTATTATTGCAACTCGATCTTCTAATCAAAGTAATTTTCAGAGTGATCCAGAAATAGAAAGAACTCTGCGCAGGTTAAGGAAGGAAGCTCAAAGAAACTCTAACGAGAACGACCCTGCTACGGATTTCTTACTCTCTTGCAAATCTAATCCTGAAGAAGAGGAAGTCATGGCTGCAAATAGAACTTTGAAAGAACTTGCAGCCCCTGATTTGAACCAACACCCTTTATGCATTATATTTCCTACTTTAGATGCTACTACTAGTTTTGAATTAAAATCTTGACTAATACATTTATTACCCACTTTTTATGGCCTTGCAGGTGAAGATCCTCATAAGCATCTAAAGGAGCTTCATGTGGTATGCACAACTATGAAACCTATGGGGGTATCCGAAGAGCAAATTAAATTAAGAGCCTTTCCGTTTTCTTTAAAGGATTCGACTAAGGATTGGCTCTATTATCTACCCTCTGGGAGCATTGTAACATGGAATGAAATGAAGAGACTATTCTTGGAGAAGTACTTTCCCGCTTCAAGGGCGGCCAATATCCGAAAAGAAATTTGTGGGGTAAGTCAACACAATGCAGAGTCTCTCCACGAGTACTGGAACGTTTTAAAAAATTATGTGCAAGTTGCCCCCATCATCAAATTAGCGAGCAACTACTTATCCAGTACTTCTACGAAGGCCTTCTACCAACTGATAGAAGCATGATAGATGCTGCTAGTGGAGGAGCTTTGGTAGATAAAACTCCTGAGGCCGCAAGAAATTTAATTGCAAATATGGCGGCAAATTTTTAACAATTTGGCACTAGGATAGATCTTTCATCTAGGCATGCTAACGAGGTAAATATTTCTTCACTAGAACAACAAATTGCTAGTTTAACGTCTCTTGTTCGTCAAATGGCTGTAGGTAACATGCAAACACCAAAAGCTTGTGGGATTTGTTCAGTAGCAGGACATCCAACTGACATGTGTCCAACTCTTCAAGAGGAGTCCAATGAACAAGTGAATATGGTAGGTGCTTTCCCTGGACAACCGCAAAGGAAGTACGATCCATATTCAAACACTTACAATCCAGGATGGAGAGATCATCCCAATTTCAACTATGGGAATCCACAAACAAATCATCCTGTCAATCAAAATCGCCCAAGTTACCAACAGTACAAGCAGCCATATCCTAAACAACAACCAAACCAAACTTCTAACTCTGGTATGTCTTTAGAAGATATTGTTAAGTCTCTTGCCACTAATACTTTATAATTTCAACAGGAGATAAGGGCTAGCATTCAAAGCTTGGACAATCAAATGAGCCAAATGGCTACAACAATTAATAAGCTAGAGGCACAAAGTTCTGGAAAACTACCATCTCAAACGATAGTAAATCTAAAAGAAAATGCAAGTGCAATCGTTTTGAGAAGCGGTAAAGAGGTTGACATTCCAGTAAAAGAAGCACCTGCAACGTCAAAACAAGAAGAAGAGAAAAGCACTGTGGTGGACACAAACGTCCCCAATGATGATGAGGTATCCAATTATAAGTTTTCACCCCTTTGTGATTATAAGCCAGTACCTTCTTTTCCTCAAGCTTTAACAGAATCTAGAAAAATTGAACAAAATAATGAGTTATATGAGACTTTTCGTAAATGTGAGATAAATATTCCACCTTTAGATGCCATCAAACAAGTACCTCGCTATGCTAAATTTTTAAAAGAATTGTGTACAATAAAGAGGAAACAAAAGCTTAAAGGATATGAAAAGATAAAAGTTGGGGAGAGTGTTTCTGCAGTAATTCGACGAAAACTCCCTACGAAATGCAAAGATCCTGGAATGTTTACTATCCCTTGTAAGATAGGTAACAATAAATATGAGAAAGCCATGTTAGATTTAGGAGCTTCTATCAATGTCATGCCATATTCTATATATGAATCTTTAAATCTTGGACCTCTGAATAAAACTGGTGTTGTGATTCAATTGGCTGATAGATCTAATGCCTATCCTAAGGGAGTAGTCGAGGATGTTCTTGTACAAATTGATAATTTAGTTTTTTCTGCTGATTTTTATGTGCTTGATATGGAAAATGACGATCAAACTGCTCCAATTTTATTAGGAAGACCATTTTTAAAGACATCCAAAACTAAGATAGATGTTCATAGTGGCATACTTACTTTGGAATTTGATGGTAAAATTGTTAAATTTAATATTTATGATGCCATAAAATATCCGGATGATGATAGTACTGTTTATTCCATTGATGTGGTTGATTCTTTAGCACAGGATATTTTTGAACTTGATGGCAAAGATGTATTGGAAGTGGCTGTTAGTGAGCATCTTGAAAAAGAGCATAAGGAGTTAGCTTTGAGTTCTGATTTGAAGGAAACTGTTGCAGCATTGAATGATTTTCCAAAAATACAACAATCAGGTAATGTTTCTTATATTTCATTACCAATTTCTAACAAGAGGCCTTTACCCTCTATTTTGCAGGCCCTAATTCCAGAATTGAAGCCTCTCCCTAGTCACCTCAAGTATGTATTCCTTGGAGATGGAGGAACATTACCAGTGATCATCTCCAATAAACTTAGTGCACCACAGGAAGAAAAGCTTGTTCAGATCCTTAAGGAGCATAAGACGGCTATTGGTTGGACAATTGCGGATATAAAAGAAATTAGCCCATCTACATGCATGCATCGCATCTTACTTGAGGAAGGAGCAAAACCTTCCCGTCAACCGCAAAGAAGATTGAACCCACCCATGATGGAGGTAGTAAAAAATGAGATCCTAAAACTTCTTGAAGTTGGAGTGATCTATCCTATTTCGGATAGCCAGTGGGTTAGCCCAGTGCAAGTGGTTCCTAAAAAGACCGGAATAACTGTCATGAAGAATCAAAATGATGAGTTAGTTCCCACTCGTGTCCAGAATGGGTGGAGGGTTTGTATAGATTATAGAAAATTAAATGCTGAAACCCGAAAGGACCACTTTCCTTTACCTTTTATTGATCAAATGCTTGAAAGGTTAGCTGGTCATTCTTACTATTATTTTCTTGATGGTTATTCAGGTTATTTTCAAATTGCAATTGCTCTGGAGGATCAAGAAAAGACAACTTTTACATGCCCATTTGGAACTTTTGCATATCGTCGCATGCCATTCGGTCTTTGCAATGCCCCAGCTACTTTCCAAAGGTGTATGGTTAGCATATTTTCAGACTATGTTGAGCATATTATAGAAGTATTTATGGATGATTTTACAGTTTATGGAGACTCTTTTGATAAATGCTTGCATAACCTTACACTTGTTCTTCAAAGATGCATAGAAACTAATCTTGTGTTAAACTCTGAAAATGCCATTTTATGGTTGACCAAGGTATAGTTTTGGGTCATATTGTTTCATCTAAGGGAATTGAGGTAGATAAAGCCAAAATCGATATTATTCAATCTTTACCTTATCCCTCCAGTTTGCGGAAAGTTCGTTCTTTTCTTGGACATGCAGGTTTTTACCGAAGATTCATCAAAGACTTCTCCAAAATAGCGTTACCCCTTTGCAAGTTGCTACAAAAGGATGTAGAATTTGAATTTGATGAAGCATATAAAAAGGCATTTGATACACTAAAGAAACTATTAACTTCTACCCCAGTTATCCAGCCCCCTGACTGGAACATGCCTTTCGAGATAATGTGTGATGCAAGTGATTATGCAGTAGGTGCTGTTTTGGGTCAAAGGATTGGAAGAGCATCTCACGCCATTTATTATGCTTCAAAAACTTTGAATGAGGCGCAGAAAAATTATTCTACTACTGAAAAAGAAGTTTTAGCTGTTGTTTTTGCTTTAGAAAAATTTCGATCTTATTTGCTTGGTACTAAAGTCATTGTTTATTCTGATCATGCAGCTCTTCGCTATTTGATGACGAAGAAAGAGGCAAAACCAAGGTTAATTCAATGGATACTTCTCTTAAGTGAATTTGATTTGGAGATGAAAGACAAAAGAGGGACAGAAAATCGTGTTGCAGATCATTTAAGTCGTTTAGTTCATATGGAGGATGAACTTTGTCTACAAGAAACGTTCCCTAATGAGCAATTGTTTGCTTCAAGTATGACATTGCCTTGGTATGAAAATATTGTAAATTATTTGGTTACTAATATGTTTCCTTCTGGCTTTTCAAAGGCTCAAAGAGATAAGATCAAAAGTGATGCCAAATACTATGTATGGGATGACCCATACTTGTGGAAGCACTGTGCAGATCAAGTGATAAGAAGGTGCGTTCATGAAAATAAAATTATTTTAATTCTCACCTTTTGTCATTCTTATGCATGTGGAGGACATTTTGGAGCAAAAAGGACGGCAAGAAAAGTATTAGAATGTGGTTTCTATTGGCCGTCTTTATTTCGTGATTCATATTCTTTTTGTAAAACATGCAACAATTGCCAAAAGACAGGTAATATATCTCAAAGGAATGAAATGACACAAAATCCTATACTATTTTGTGAAAATTTTGATATTTGGGGCATCGATTTTATGGGACCGTTTTCTGTATCTTTTGGTTACGTTTATATTTTGCTTGCTGTTGATTATGTATCAAAATGGGTAGAAGCTAAAGCTACTAGGACTGATGATTCTAAAGTTGTTTCAGATTTTATCAAATCCAACATATTCTCCAGGTTTGGGATTCCAAGAGCCTTAATAAGTGATCGAGGCACTCACTTTTGCAATCGAACCGTGGAGACATTGTTGAGAAAGTACCATGTGACCCACAAGGTGTCAATTGCCTATCATCCACAAACAAGTGGACAAGCGGAAGTGTCAAATAGAGAGATCAAGTCCATCATTGAAAAGACGGTCAATCCAAGTAGAAAAGATTGGAGTTTGCGCTTGGATGATGCTTTGTGGGCGTATAGAACTGCATACAAGACGCCTATCGGTATGTCACCTTACCGGTTGGTGTTTGGGAAACCATGCCATCTTCCTGTTGAGTTAGAACACAAGGCTTATTGGGCTATCAAGAGTTTCAATATGAAGGCATATGAAAATGGAGAACATAGGAAGTTACAACCACAAGAGTTGGAGGAAATTCGCAATGACGCCTATGAGAATGCTAGAATTTATAAAGAGAAGACGAAGAATTTTCATGACAAGATGATCTCTAGGAAGGTGTTTCAAGTTGGTCAAAAAGTCCTTCTATACCAGTCACGACTTCGTCTGTTTTCGGGTAAATTGCGTTCTCGTTGGATTGGACCTTTTATTGTTACTAATATTTTTTATCATGGTGCAGTTGAAATTCAAAGTTTAGCAACTTCCAAAGTGTTCAAGGTAAATGGCCAAAGGCTCAAGCTTTTCTATGAAGGTTTCAAAGTAGAGAATGTGGATGAATTGAACCTTGAAGATCCAATTTGTATCAATTGAAGGAGAAAACATCCACGACAATAAACAGAGGCAGGCAACCCAAGGGAAGTTTGTTCTTATTCTTATTCTTTTATTTTTATTTTATTTTTTTAATTTTGCCTTTTCCTTGCATTTCACCTTACATTGGGGACAATGTCAGTTTTAAGTGTGGGGGAGGGGATTTACTTTATTTTAAGCATTTTTAGTTCGCTATTTTTCTATAAAATAAATAATAATAATAATAATAATAATAATAATAAATTTTTTTTAATAAAAGAATTTTGATTTTTAATGATTTTTGGTTGTGTATGTCATGAGTAAGATTCAACTAGATTTGAAAAATTCATAACATGATTGAATAAATAATTTTTTTTTTCAACTTAGAATTAATTAGTCTAGTTATTTTTTATTGAAAATGGTAGTATCTAAATTGGTAGACAAAAGTCAGTGAGGATTTGAGCCTTTAGACTGACACATCAGTCTCATTATTCTTTCATGAGAGATATTCTTCCACTGATTTGTTTCTCTAGAACTTGCTTTGATTCTCTTCGAGGTCACATTGACACGTGCATGCATGAACATGATTAAGGCCATCTTTGTTATGCGTTACATAAGCCAAATAGCCCACCTTGTAATTAATTTTCTTTTTGTTGAACCCCTTTGAGCTTTATTGCCTTTTTCTTGGTATACCCACATTACAAGCTTTCAACCAATAATATTTATATCTTTACCCAAGTCGCAAAGCTAGTGGAGCATTGTTGATCATTATGATATGTATGGGTGTACGAAAAAATAAGAGTGGGGGTGTCTAAATTTGTGGTTTGGTTACAACCCACAAAATGGAACATATTTTCATCCTCAAATTTCCTAAGTTCCATTATTGTTATAAAAAAAAAAGAAGAGAGAAAAAAAAAGAAAAAAGAAAAAAAGAAAAAAGAAAAAAGAAAAAAAGAAAAAAGGAAGGAAGTTGTTTTACATTGTTTAAATACTTTAAAAGCCAAATTGAAGATGTTGCAAAATGGAGTGATTGGTTTTACATGTTTTATATTGAGATTGAGTTAATTCAATTTTGCTCCACTAGTTTTGATGGCTTTTGAGCTACACTCCCAAATATATCCCACCTTAATCCTAAGCCATATTACAACCCATGAAAAGTCCTTATGATTTATGTTATGCATGTGATCCCAGTGGTGGAGAATGAGAAGATATGCAAGCTTATGGTAGATCATTTCTTTTGGAATGAATTTGAGTGAAATATATACCTTTAAACACATGAGAGTTGAGTATTTATTCCGTGAGGGTCTACCTATTTAGTTTACTCCATTTTCCAAGTAAAAATATCTACTAAGTAATTAGAAGTTGTTTAAAAATATATGTTCATGATATGTTATGAGTTTTGAAGAGCTTGGTTATTTTTTTATTTATGATATTGCAACCTTGATTTCTTTTTGAAAAAATAAATTAGAGTTTCGTCCGAGGACGAGCAAAGGTTAAGTGTGGGGGTATTTGATGAGAACATAAAATATCATATTTTTATTACTTAATATATACTCCTTTATGCTCATTTAATGTCTAAAGATACTCATTACTTTTATATTTTGATCTAGGATGCAATTGGAGTCACTAAAAGCAAAATGGAACTAATTATCAATTCTGGATAGTTCTGACACCTTGTAGAAAAATGGTCATAACTTGCTCATCCAAAGTCCAATTGAGCTGATCCAAATTGATTCGGAAATCTAAGTGATAGAGGCACAATTTTGCTGTTTTAATTTTCTCGAGATTCTGGCTACATCATGGACCAAATCACGCTTGAAGTTGAGTCAACTATGCTGTGCACAAAAAGTGGAGTTGAAATTATCATTTCTCAACTTTTTCAAAGATTTTATTTTATTGTTTGGGTTGTTGTAACTATTAGAGGATTTGTGGGAAGATATTGTGATCTTCAAACACTAATTTAGAGTCTATAAAAGGGATAGAGATCAGGAGGAAAGGAGGAACAACACACAACTCTTCTTCCTCTTCTCCAATATTCTTTTGAAGTTTTCATGAACGTGCGGAGCTAAAAGTCTTGTTGGTCGAAGGAAACAGAAGCCTTGGAATCAATAAAATTGTGAGATCTAAATTATTTTATATGTTTGATTTATGCTTTGAGTATTGAATGTTTTCTATGTCTACTTTCATGATTGTTTTATTTAATTACTAGGAGGCCTACTAGTCTATTATCCATCTCGATCTACTGCTAAATTAGACATCAAATCCGTAATTGTTTGATTTTTCTAATTTATGAAAAAACCAAGATTTAATAAACTGTTTTGTTTTATTAGATCTTAGGAGAAAACTTTTGACAAAATTAAATGCAACCGCTTGTGCTTGTGTTATTTTGCTTCATCGATCTCTTTGTTCTTTAAGAAATTACTAGATTAAATCTTCAGCGCTTGTCTTGGATTATTTAGTAATTAAAGATAATTAGATTGCTTGTTTCTAATTATCTAAGCCTAAGAGAGATAGAAAATACTGTAATCCCCCTGATTTTCATGAAAATTTTAATTTTTGGAATTTTACAATTTTCTGGGATTTTTTCCTAATTAAATTCAGGTTCTTTAATTAATTAAAAGAATTTTAATTGTTATTAAATAATATTAAAATATTATGAAAATAATATTTTATGGTGTAAAATAGAAAACCAGACATAGAGTAATTTTCTGATAATTTATTGGACCCCGGATGGATTTTTAAAGCCCTAAATACTAATTAAATTAATTAAACCAAAATAAATCGGGTTTTATTTAAATAAACCAAACCAAACCAAACCAAACTGAACCAAACCGGTTTATTTTAAAACTAATTCTTATTGGGTCGGATCCGGGTTCAATCCAGACCCGACCCGCTAGCCCGAAACCGACCCGCATATTTGATTTTGGATCGGGTCGGATCCGCCTGACCCGACCCGTCTACCCGACCCGACCCGCAAAATCCTTCTCCCCCAAACGGTCAGCTGCCCGACCCTGCCGCTTCCGCTCCGCCGGCCGCACCCACCGCCTGCTCACCTCCCCGCGCCGCCTCACCTCCGGAACGCCCGCCGCCGCCGCCCGTTCACTGCCCAGCGCCGCTCCGGCTCCCCTGTCCGGCCGCCTCCCCCGTTCAACCGCCGCCGCTCCGCCTCCTTCAACCCCTCTATAAAACCCCTCGCCGAGCCATTTCTCCTCTCCTCCGCCGACGAGTACTCCGCCTCCCTCCGGCCGCCGCGCTGCTCTCCGACCTCGCCAAGTCCGCAGCAGCCCGCCCCTAGCCGAAGCCTCCCCTCTCTCCCCTCGACTTCCTCCCAAACCCGTCGCCTCCGGCCAACTGCAGAACCCCTCAGCCGTCGGCCACCCGCAGCAGTTCTCTTCCCCGGCGGCGCCTGCCTCCCCTAGTGCCACCCTCCAGCCAGCCCTCTCCCCTTTCTTCTTCCCTCCGCCGCAGCGCCAGATCAGGCTGCCCAGAATCCACCCGCAGAACCGGCCGACCCTCGAGACCTCGCCGTCTCCGTCCGGCGAGTCGTCCCAGCACCCAGCGAGCCATGACACAGAGGACACGGACACGTAGCAGAGGACACGGGAACCCTAAACAGTAAACCCTAGCTTCTGTGTTTTGTGTCAGACACCGTGTCCAGGACACAGGACACAACTCAAGGACGCGAAGAACTCGGTTTTTCAACTCACTTCAGGTATTCATAACTTCCTGCTCGTAGCTCGGAATTCGATTCCGTAAATTGTATCGCGTAGCCTGTATGACCCTCTCGGTGCCCGAACAAACCGCTCGGGGCATCCCGTCCTGTGGTGATCGCACACCGCGATCCAAAAACAGGAAAAACTAGACCCTATTTTACCCCGGTATCGAGTACGCCCCGCCAAACGGGACGACTTGGTCGCGTGCGGTCTTCACAGATACGTGCGCGTCGTTGATACGGACATGCAAAATTTTGCAGAAGCTGATTTGGATGTGCGTGCACACCGGGATCAGTGCGTATCCGCGGACACCGTCCTGTATCCGTACTTTCTGTTTCTTGCTGTAACTTAGCGTACACAAGTCAGATCGAGACGAAACTTGCGCCATTAGACTCGTGGCAATACACTGGTCCTGTGAGCCAAGTTTGGTTCGATTCTGAGAACGTTGACAAAATCGTGTGTCGTGGGCCCCACAGGCTCTAACCGACGGACGATTTTGAGAACGGCTCATCGGAATCCAATTCTGGAAGTTCCGTTGGGTTCGTATCATCGTTCCTGGCCTGTTGACACTAAGTTGGACTGATTTTGAGACCTTTGACCCTGACACATTTTTCGGTACAAAGCGGCCCACAATTGGACCCCGCCTTGACCCGAAAATGACGTTTTTGCCCTTGTCTCCAAATTAGACTCAAGGACAGGCGTTCCTAGCTGATTGATGTGTTCTGGACCTGATGGTGATGTTTATTTCTGCAATCGGAGCAGTCCCTGCAAATCCAGCTATTGTCAGAGCCATACTTGGAGCTGAAAATCCAGGCAAGTGTACCTTGCCATAAAATGCAGTTATTGATTCAGTTTAATTCTCTGCTTTAATTTCTATGACTGTTGAACTTGCCCTATCAAGTAAATTAAACCCAGGACACCTGACACAAGGCATGATACAGAATCTTCCTGATTATTCAAGGGGGATTGTATAAAATATAGATTTCATGACTTAAGCTTATTTCTTTAGAACATGACCGATTGCATTAATTTAATCTTACGTAACATGAACATTGAGATATGTGACATGAGATTCATTGGATGGGGAGAGTATTACCATATCAAGGCTGAATATATATTATATACTGTTATCTGGAAGTGTCCTAGTCTCTGACACAGAGCTTTGGCACCTGTACTGGCCCTTCGAGAAAACACTGCTATGGTTTCTTGTCACTGATCCTGTAGTAGTCTCAGCCTGAGTATGAATAATAACTCTCACTTGCATTATCACTTAGCTAGTTTAATTATTTACCCAGATTTGTTTGATAGCAACATCGGCATGCCACTGTCTTAGACTTATTAATTTCTGATGCTACTCTTGAGTTTAACATCTTGGTTGACTTGCATGTTCATTCACTGTATTATGGCTCGTATTCTTCTGTACCTTGTTACGTCCCTCTGAGGACCTGGTTTTGTTCTCCAGTTATAGCAGACGAGATCTACCCTGAGGTGTACGGAACAGGGGCACTACTCGGAGCAGTACCTGAACCTGAGGACGAGGTGATCGCTGAGGACTTCTCCTGAACAATTGCTTCGCCCTGCTCAGTATTATGGTAAATAGACTTTAATTCCTGTTAATTTAAACTCTTTATTTCCTGTCTTTGAGAACTTGTGTAAACAGACTTAATATCGGATTGTTCTCCGATTTTATTTACTTTGACTGTTGTTGTTTAGTATTTTTTTTGATGTTATTGCTATCTTATATCTGTGGATGAGAATAGTAAAACCTTGACTGATGTAATACAGCTTAAGTATGCCCGATGGATCCATTAAATTGGGTTTGTCCATCGGTGCATGCTGCTGGCCATAATCACGCATCCAGTCCCTCGGTATTTTGGGACTGGGGCGTGACATGGTTTTTGTGGTGGTCCATGCAGGTCAACGACTAAATTGTTCGGTTTCAACTTAGGGACCGAACAGGCCTGCAATAAAATAGGATAAGTTTTTAGGATCTCATCCACTTGCTTGAAACGTTCTTGATATCTGTATCGGATTCGAATTAATTCTTGACTTGCATCCTGCTTTGATCCCTGTACACCTCTTATTGTTTATTTTGGGTGCAGAGATATGGATTCACGAGCAAACGATGAGACTTCTGCAGAAACACCACAAGGTGCTGTGGTCACCCAGGAAGATGAAGTGACACCAGTTGATGAAGGTCAATCAGCTCAACAAAGCAGTCAAGCAAGTCAGCTTGCCTCGAGAATCCAGGAAGATGATGTTCCACCATCGACGCAGTTTGCTCCACCGACGCCTACTGTCCCACAAAGACAAGCTATGGACGTGCAACAGCTGTTTCAAATGTACTACCCGATGATGCAAGCTTATCAGAAGGCACAACAAAGCCAAACGGAGGAGTTCATTTGCAGACTTAGCTCAGAGCTACGAAAGTTAATCAGCTCCGTTGCAACGGATGTTGTTACTGCAGCACGGGCCATGGAGTGCATCACCAGGATAGAGTCAAGCCAGAAGCGGCTGCATGCACCAGACCAAGCACAACAGGAAAGAGCTGCAAAGCGACCCCAGAAGAATCCACCGAGAGCAGCATCCAGAGCCTTATTCCTTCCTACTTGTTACTATTGTGGTAAGGTAGGCCATGTTGATAAGAAATGCAGACGCAAGTTGGGACTGTGCTTGATTTGCGGATCCAGTAACCATTTAGCCAGAAGTTACAAGATGCACAGAGGAGAAGCATCAACGGTTAACCAACAAGCGTTACCAGTACCAAGGCCAGCCTGTCCAGTTTTGGGAGCACCGCAAACGGAAGAGGAAAGATTCCTACCAACAGCTTCAGGAGAGAATCAGCCGAGGCCACCTTTGATACCCCAAGCCGTACTCTTCCAGCAGGTCCAGCAGCAGCAGAGGAATCCACCTCAAGGACGCGGCCAAGTTTTCACGATGACTGTGGGAGACGCGCAGAACCGTGGAGTTACAAATGCAAGTAAGTCTTTATAGTTGTTCCGTTCCTAGCATTTCTGTAGTTCGTGCCTGCTGGTTCGTGACCCCAGACTTGACCTGATAACTTTAACTTGCTATTAATTGATAACCCAGATTAACCTGATAATTTTGAACTTGCCAATAATTCAGAATGTTATAAATGTTAACCTGATAAATTTTGAAAATAACCTGATTTTCTAAAACTGTAATTTTCTAGATTTCCCACATTTGAGAAATTGCATAACTTTTAATTCTTAGGAAAATAATTTTTCCTAGGTGCTCCTTGATTTTGATGTGCTTCGAACAATGGTTGCAACCGTGTCATCTCTGTTGACCGGTTAATCTTTGATTGCGAGGACGCAATCCTCTCAAGGGGGGTAGATTGTAATCCCCCTGATTTTTATGAAAAATTTAATTTTTGGAATTTTATATTTTTCTGGATTTTTCTGGGATTTTTCCCTAATTAAATTCAGGTTCTTTAATTAATTAAAAGATTTTTAATTATTATTAAATAATATTAAAATATTATAAAAATAATATTTTATGGTGAAAAATAGAAAACCAGACATAGAGTAATTTTTTGAGAATTTATTGGACCCCGGATGGATTTTTAAAGCCCTAAATACTAATTAAATTAATTAAACCAAAATAAACCGGGTTTTATTTAAATAAACCAAACCAAACCAAACCAAACTGAACCAAACCGGTTTATTTTAAAACTAATTCTTATTGGGTCGGATCCGGGTTCAATCCAGACCCGACCCGCTAGCCCGAAACCGACCCGCATATTTGATTTCGGATCGGGTCGGATCCGCCTGACCCGACCCGTCTACCCGACCCGACCCGCAAAATCCTTCTCCCCCAAATGGTCAGCCGCCCGACCCTGCCGCTTCCGCTCCGCCGGCCGCACCCACCGCCTGCTCACCTCCCCGCGCCGCCTCACCTCCGGAACGCCCGCCGCCGCTGCCCGTTCACTGCCCAGCGCCGCTCCGGCTCCCCTGTCCGGCCGCCTCCCCCGTTCAACCGCCGCCGCTCCGCCTCCTTCAACCCCTCTATAAAACCCCTCGCCGAGCCATTTCTCCTCTCCTCCGCCGACGAGTACTCCGCCTCCCTCCGGCCGTCGCGCTGCTCTCCGACCTCGCCAAGTCCGCAGCAGCCCGCCCCTAGCCGAAGCCTCCCCTCTCTCCCCTCGACTTCCTCCCAAACCCGTCGCCTCCGGCCAACTGCAGAACCCCTCAGCCGTCGGCCACCCGCAGCAGTTCTCTTCCCCGGCGGCGCCTGCCTCCCCTAGTGCCACCCTCCAGCCAGCCCTCTCCCCTTTCTTCTTCCCTCCGCCGCAGCGCCAGATCAGGCTGCCCAGAATCCACCCGCAGAACCGGCCGACCCTCGAGACCTCGCCGCCTCCGTCCGGCGAGTCGTCCCAGCACCCCGGCGAGCCATGACACAGAGGACACGGACACGTAGTAGAGGACACGGGAACCCTAAACAGTAAACCCTAGCTTCCGTGTTTTGTGTCAGACACCGTGTCCAGGACACAGGACACAACTCAAGGATGCGAAGAACTCGGTTTTTCAACTCACTTCAGGTATTCATAACTTCCTGCTCGTAGCTCGGAATTCGATTCCGTAAATTGTATCGCGTAGCCTGTATGACCCTCTCGGTGCCCGGACAAACCGCTCGGGGCATCGCGTCCTGTGGTGATCGCACACCGTGATCCAAAAACAGGAAAAACTAGACCCTGTTTTACCCCGGTATCGAGTACGCCCCGCCAAACGGGACAACTTGGTCGTGTGCGGTCTTCACAGATACGTGCGCGTCGTTGATACGGACGTGCAGAATTTCGCAGAAGCTGATTTGGATGTGCGTGCACACCGGGATCAGTACGTATCCGCGGACACCGTCCTGTATCCGTACTTTCTGTTTCTCGCTGTAACTTAGTGTACACAAGTCAGATCGAGACGAAACTTGCGCTATTGGACTCGTGGCAATACACTGGTCCTGTGAGCCAAGTTTGGTTCGATTCTGAGAACGTTGACAAAATCGTGTGTCGTGGGCCCCACAGGCTCCAACCGACGGGCGATTTTGAGAACGGCTCATCGGAATCCAATTCTGGAAGTTCCGTTGGGTTCGTATCATCGTTCCTGGCCTGTTGACACTAAGTTGGACTGATTTTGAGACCTTTGACCCTGACGCATTTTTCGGTACAAAGCGGCCCACAATTGGACCCCGCCTTGACCCGAAAATGACGTTTTTGCCCTTGTCTCCAAATTGGACTCAAGGACAGGCGTTCCTAGCTGATTGATGTGTTCTGGACCTGATGGTAATGTTTGTTTCAGCAACCGGAGCAGTCCCTGCAAATCCAGCTATTGTCAGAGCCATACTTGGAGCTGAAAATCCAGGCAAGTGTACCTTGCCATAAAATGCAGTTATTGATTCAGTTTAATTCTCTGCTTTAATTTCTATGACTGTTGAACTTGCCCTATCAAGTAAATTAAACCCAGGACACCTGACACAAGGCATGATACAGAATCTTCCTGATTATTCAAGGGGGATTGTATAAAATATAGATTTCATGACTTAAGCTTATTTCTTTAGAACATGACCGATTGCATTAATTTAATCTTACGTAACATGAACATTGAGATCTGTGACGTGAGATTCATTGGGTGGGGAGAGTATTACCATATCAAGGCTGAATATATATTATATACTGTTATCTGGAAGTGTCCTAGTCTCTGACACAGAGCTTTGGCACCTGTACTGGCATTTTGAGAAAACACTGCTATGGTTTCTTGTCACTGATCCTGTAGTAGTCTCAGCCTGAGTATGAATAATAACTCTCACTTGCATTATCACTTAGCTAGTTTAATTATTTACCCAGATTTGTTTGATAGCAACATCGGCATGCCACTGTCTTAGACTTATTAATTTCTGATGCTACTCTTGAGTTTAACATCTTGGTTGACTTGCATGTTCATTCACTGTATTATGGCTCGTATTCTTCTGTACCTTGTTACGTCCCTCTGAGGACATGGTTTTGTTCTCCAGTTATAGCAGACGAGATCTACCCTGAGGTGTACGGAACAGGGGCACTACTCGGAGCAGTACCTGAACCTGAGGACGAGGTGATCGCTGAGGACTTCTCCTGAACAATTGCTTCGCCCTGCTCAGTATTATGGCAAATAGACTTTAATTCCTGTTAATTTAAACTCTTTATTTCCTGTCTTTGAGAACTTGTGTAAACAGACTTAATATCGGATTGTTCTCCGATTTTATTTACTTTGACTGTTGTTGTTTAGTATTTCTTTTGATGTTATTGCTATCTTATATCTGTGGATGAGAATAGTAAAACCTTGACTGATGTAATACAGCTTAAGTATGCCCGATGGATCCATTAAATTGGGTTTGTCCATCGGTGCATGCTGCTGGCCATAATCACGCATCCAGTCCCTCGGTATTTTGGGACTGGGGCGTGACAAATACTTCCAACGGTGAATATTTAAAGTATGATAATTTATGTTTGCATCAATGATCAATTTTAAGATTCCAATGGTGGATGTTGACTGAGACCAACGTTTTTTTTTCCTTTGATAATTTTAATACGTTAATTATTTTTAGCTCTTTTTAATTTGCTTTGATCCAAAATCCCCCCCTCTCCCCCTATTTCACATAGCATAAAGATTAACTAATTACTCTCCGTGAAAACGATCCTTACTCTCACTACCACATATTATTTCGAGAGTAAATGTTTTATTTTTGGGTGCCTACGACAGCACGCCAAATATAATGTAAATTATGTAATTCTTCAACTACAAATGAATAAATTGGTTATTTTGTGTGTGCTAAAGCATTTGTTTCGTATGATTTTCTTCAGAACAAAGTGTTCGTAGTAAGGAAATAGAACTACATCCCATGCATGTATCAATTTGCAAATTGCCACTTATGGATATCCAACTTGGATAATCCAATGTACAATGACCTATAGCTTGATATATATATATATATATATATATATATATATATATATGTATATATATATATATATATATATATATATTTTCAGACTAAAACTGGATAGTTAATAACTTGCACAGAAAATATTACAACCTTGATCCATTATATCCAGATGCATTCTACTGTTACTAATTAATCCCATCAAAATAGTAGTACCCAAAACTAACTACACCAGGGTTCTTCACCCATTATTACAATAACAAATATTTATAAGACCAAACTAGGAACTAAAATTAAGCCCTCCCTGCTTTTAGTGCTCAGCTGCTACAATTTCTCCTATTTAGGGACAATAAAAGGAATGCCACAAATACATAAAATTAGTGGACTGAACTCGAGTGGCTCTTGTGGTTACCGAAAAGAGATATAAGATCCCGGATAGGTGACAGAATATCAGTGGATCGAATCACGGAGACGTATTATTCTTTCTATTTATAAATGGTGGAAGTTGGAAACAGTGGGTCCAAAGATATACAATATAGTGTGCACAAAATTTCCGAACGTTACGTCGGACTCCGTGAGTTATACCGGAAAGTAAAATAAAAAATAAAAAAAATACATAAAATTAGTGGCAGCAGTCATGGTTGTTAACATCTTGTCTATAATTGTTCTCTCTACTATAAAGTGACTTGTCAAAATAAGCCCTAAGTCAGTCACCTAATTAAAAATATTCTAAGTAATAATTTAACATTAAAATTAAATTAAAATTAAAATTAACATTAACATTAACATTAACACTAAATTTTTTATTTTTAAATTTAAATTAATATCAACATTAACATTAAAATTTAAATAAAAAACTAATATCAACATTAACATTAAAATTTAAATAAAAAATTAAAATTATAACTAATATCAACATTATCATTAACACTAAAAAAATTAACCTTAAAATTAATATTCAAATTAACTTTAAAATTGAATTAATATTTTAATATATATTTTTTAAAGATATATTTATTTTTAAAGATAGATTATTTTTAATTTTATTTTGAAAGATAAATTATTTTTTAGATTTTTTTAAAATAAATAAGTTTATTTCTATTTAAAAAATAAATAAATTCATCTATCTCTATTGTTAAAAATAATAAATAAATCTATCTCTATTTAAAATAAAATAGATAACTCTTATTTTTTTAAGATAGAGATATATTTGTTTTTAAAAGGAGAGGTTTAATTTTTTTAAAGAGAAACAAATTTAGATGAGAAACACATGTATATTTTCTGATTTGTAAATTTGTCCATTAATTTATTCTTGTAGGAGAAGCGCTCGCTCGCTCTATATATATATATATATATATATATATATATATATATATATATATATATATAACTATTATTCGAACATTACATGGGGTATTTTGGCAAATTATTCCTCCAACTGTTATATTTGCCTAAGAAGAAGTATTTTGGTAAAAATACCCTGCTGTTTTTAGTCTTTTGAAAACTATATTTTAATGATATTTGGATAACTTTGCACCCAAACATTCCTATAAATAGGACATTTTTTTTCCAAATTTACTACAATAAATTTTTTTCTCTCTTGCAATACTTACAAGCAATTTGGTGATATTCGGTGAAGAGGCTACTTGCTGTCATGAAAAATGATCAACCACCAGCAACCGCAAGATCACCAACCTCAACCCGCACCGCAACCTTAGGGGTACAAGGGTCTCAACTAGAAAGAAGATAAAAAAAAATTGGCAGCATATTAGTGGAGAGTTTACAATGAGCATGATACGGAAAGAAGAATCTCGTATGGAGTTCTTGTTGAATGCTTACATTGTAGGAAACGAATCAAATGCAAACCTAACCGTGGCACATAAAAATTTAGGCATCTAAACTAGTGTATCTAGTATCTTGCATCTTCTTGAAAAAATGTATCATTTTTTAATATGTATTATTATTGCTAGATAGGTCATAGATATATTTAAATTATGCGACTTATATATGTTTGAGTTTTTGTTTTCGGTCTCTCTCTACAAGATTCCTTTATGGTATTACAAAGAAAACTTGAAGAGAGACTAGAAAATAAACTTAAACATAACTTGTATATTTTTTTAATGCGACTTATGTTTGAGTTTCAACTTTCAACCTCTACAAACTTTCTTTGGAGTATAATACAATAATTTTCTTAGGCTAATCCGGACCCGACCTGAACCAACCCAGTCCGGTCAGGTCCGGTCCATCTTCACTCCTAGTTCACGTCCGAACTAGGTTTAGCCTTCCAAACTTCTGGTTTGGACCGATCCGGCTCACCTCCTCTTTGAGCTAAATCCAGTCCGATCTAGACCCAGTCAAAATTGGTCAACTCTGTGACCGGCCGGCCCAATAAACACGAATAGAATATGATGCTCAGATCTAGAGTTGACTTCCAATTCAACTACTCTCCAAGGATGACAAACAAGGTTGCACACCTATTGGCATCCCACTCAATGTCTTTTAATCCACTATCTTCCATTGGTATTTATGATAAAGAACCTAGTAGTATTTTGTACCATATCTTATAGTATCTCCATCCCTATTGTCTTATTTTGTGTTATAATTTCTATGTGATATGAGACACAAAATAATTTTTTTTATATGGCAAAATTATATTCACACAAGACAATAAGATAGAAAAGTGTTCTCCAACACAAAATGTTTGAGAAGACAATAAAAACTATTTTTTTACAACTTTCAAGAATTTTTTTTCACTTCTTTATTTTTTTATAAATATTTTTATTCATAATTGATGATGTGAAATAAAGTCATTGTAAAATCCATTATCGAGATCTAGACAATCAACTTCACATTATCGTTGTCATGACATTGCCATGTCAACTTCACAACCAACTTTACATTTGCATTGGAGAAGGATTTTTGAAATAATAAGTTGTGAATCCTATGTGGCAACCATTTTTTCCAAACTCACAATAGGGTTGGAGTTGCTCTTACGTGATATGAGTAGCAGTAATGTTTCTGTCTTTTAATGGAATAAAAAATACTATGTCTTCCAAAAAATTTGGACGATGTCATCTTTCATTATGTGACGTATGACATGACTGTTGACATGACAAAATTTAACATTAATATTAACATTAAAATTAAAATTAACAGTAAAATTAATATTAATATTAATATTAATATTAATATTAATATTAATATTAACATTAAAATTAAAATTAATATTAACATTAACTTTAAAAAAATTGGATGATTAATTTTTCGGATTAAAATTTGACATGCCAGCGGCCATATTAAATGTCACATAATTAGTGATGGCATCACCAAAATATTTTGGAAGACAAATAGCATAATTGTAATAAAATTTATTTATCTAGCAACAACATTAAAAAAAAAAAAAAAAAAAAACCACCACCGAGGAATATCTTCTTCCATACATAACGCTAACCAGCATGCAAACAATTCTTCGAACGTTAATTTGTTCTCTCGTTTGACTATGACTTACCAACTAAGCACATCTCCGTCCGTATCAGTCCATATCCATCAATCCGTATATATACGACATACTGAGGCAGATACAGAAACTTTGGTCAAGAGTACGTAAGCCTTGACGAGACAGCCTAGCTAGCTAGGAAGAAAACAAAGAGAGACTTAACAAAGTTTTTCGAGGATCTATAAGGTTTTCTCCTTACATGGACCCGTGGAAAATTACCGTTCCCTGAGGTATTTGGCGCTTATATACGAAACTATGTACTATGTTTCATTATACTGTTAATGAAATGGAAACTGTGGCATGTTCTTAAAAAAAGAAAAAAAAAAGAAAATATCACCTACCTATCGACATATATAGTGCGTATTAATGAGAGGCAAGCCGATTGTTGTTTCCTACCTAGTATCGATTTGACCGGGCATGCACGAATATTATAAGACTGTGTCGTGGTCGATCGACACTGACAAACAATAGGCGCAAGTTGCATGCTAGCAGCATTTGCTATCGACAGACCCTATGACTCTTATTCTGCTCATTATTATTGGAGTAGCTAGCTAGTGTCACATTACATGATTGCCACTCCTATGTTGAACGATTCATCACTAACTCATTCTAGTTTGGACGGACGTTCCGAGGACGGCAGCTAGCTAGCTAGCTAGCTCTCCTTAATTACAACTCTCGTACGTTCATCAGCCACAGCCGTGAGCAATTAGTTCCTTACTTACCAACTGCGCATGCAGCTACTCTTCCGTTAATCGACGTACGGCGTTGCAGAGGCGTATAATTAATTAATAATGCAGTTAGTCTGTGAGGATCGTATGTTGGTGAGATGTTACCAAGGAGGACATGTACTACTTCTGACTGCTGGTTGTTCAGATGACAAGGGCTAAAACCCGGCCGGGGTTTATACCTATGGCCGAGCTCTACAGCAGTCGCTTGGTCAGCTTGGAGAGCAGTCAATTGCGCAGTCGATTGATCGATGCAGCATCATACAAAAAATTCATTACTCGATCGGAACCACTTTTGATTCAAGAGTTCTTCTTCTTCTTCTTCAGCCTCAACTGGGTTTGTATTATGACTATATATGCATAGGAATAGGAATGCACTAGTACGGTTACTTTTCTGGAGAATAAAGTGTATTTGATTTTCTTATGGCTATTTCTTGGAGTCTTTTGCAAGTTTGTGTAGTCATGCATCATCTTCCTAGTTCGTTACATGATTTTCTTTGAGATTGTAGTCATTCTCGATCAATCAGCAACTAGCATAACTAGTTCTCTAGCTAGCTAGCTAGCTATATAATTAAATCTCCATCAATTGGTTTAGAGATGGATCAATTATCAAATTAATGTGAAGCGGGCAAAGGATTCAAATTCGCCAACCATGAATTTTATCACAGTTCTTGGGATATTCTAATCTTGGGTGTAATCTCTAACCCAGTTAGGTGTTTCCCCCAGAGGAGAGAGAGAGAGAGAGAGGGTGAGTCATGAAAATTGCAGACCTTAGCTTGGATCGGTCATGACATCGGAGGGGTTTGTTTAAGCGAAAGCAATAGAGTTTATACTTTTCATGCAGTTTGAACCCGTTCTATGTCTTCTAGATCAGAGTCATGAAGGATCCCTCTAACGAGGATGCTTATTGGTTCACCTTGCAACGGACCTCGCTCAAATCCAAAAAATATATTTCGACGCATAAAGAAAATATTTTGTTGCGAATGAACAAGATTGAGGATTAGTCCATATGTAAGATCACTACCAAAATACAGAGTTTAACAACAGAATTTATCGTCGCTAAAATGCCTATTTTCTTCACTATTTTAATTTAGCGACGGATTAGCGACGGAATTGTGTGGCATCAGTAATTTAAGTGTCGCTGTCACAATTCCGTCGCCAATCTGTCGCCATGGTGACGGATTAACAACGAAAATAGCGACGTAATGTCAGCGACGGATTAGCGACATACTATTTCCGTCGCTACATTTAGTGATGAAATAACGACGAAATTTCGACGAAAACTTTGAATCGGTTTTTATCAAATTTTCCAGAAGATCACCGACGGATATTCCGACGCGGATTCGTCGCTAACAACGACGGATTTAGCGACTATTTCTAATACATATTTGGTACATTTTTGGTACCAGACATATTTAGCGACAAAATTTTCGTCGCTAAGACATCGTTGATGTAGTGCCCCGCTCCGCGTTAGCACTATGTAACAAAAGATATCGGTTTGCTGGCTCGAGAAGAAGCCTTCACGAAAAACTCCTTGTTGAAACAAAAGACGATTGATCTTGGTGAGTAGGCAAAACTGCATTCTCTGATTCTTTCATGCCTAATAAAGAATCTGATTTTATAATCGCTTGTTGCTAAGAAGATTAATGTTCATAAAGAAGAATGCTAGAACTTTATCCTGTATGCTTAATAAGAGAACTTGTATGCTTGTCACTGAAAGAACCCTTGCTATGCTAAGTCAAGATAAGAATGCTGCATGCTAAGTTACACGATCACTGCTATTGAACAAACAATTGCCATACTAATGAAGAAGAGTAAAAGAATGTCTGCTTGTCCCTATCGTATTGCTAATGAAGAAGGACAAAAGTATGCTTGAACATGTCCCTTGTCATATGTTAAACAAGAATAGAACTGCATGTTAGTTATTGGAGAAAGAAGAACTGCTGCCATGCTTGCTCAAATAGAGATTGCTTATATATTTTTGTTATCGCTGTTTAAAAATGAATCTGTATTTAATGCTTATATTGTACTGATAAGAGAAGAGGTACTAATAGTGCACCCTGAGGTACCGTCATTGCGATCAAGTGGGGTACAACTATTAGATAAGAAAAGAGAAGATGGAATCGTGTGCTTGTGTTCAGAACTGTGCATAGTAATGTTTTATCTGATAGATATTCATGTCATGCATTGGCCTCAGACAACTTATGCAAAAGGTAATAATATCTCGACGATTCCTATGGCACTGGGAATCGGTCGGTCCGGAAGAGATTGTGAGAGCACCCTGAGGGACAGTCCTTGAGATCTAGTGGGGTGTTATTGTCTATTAGTGCAGAGCAAAACCCCGTGTCATAGCTGCTAGTGTTCATGTATGTTGGGGTGAGACGCTGTTGCCGAGTCGCAGCTCCTAACATTCATACGTACTAGTTCAGAGCTGAACCTTGAGTCACCGCTGCTAATTCATAGGAAAGAATACTCATGGGCCATCATGTAGTTAGGTAGCATGCTAGGTGCAACCTTCTTGCAAGCCTATCCATTTGATGTAAAGTTCTTGAGATATAGATGTAAGTCCCTTGAGATATAAATAAAATTTCCTTGAGATTATTGATATATACAAATTGTGGCTAACTTGTATGTCTGTTGCAGGGATAATCGTTCGGCGAAGGGGGTAAGAATCACTGAATATGTGATATCGTTATATTATATCCCTATACATGTTGCCTCTAAGAATAGTCTTTGTTTATATGAAATAATGCCTTCCTATTTGTGTGAAATATTGCTAGTATTCATGTATGTTAGGGTAAGATGTCGAAGCATAGTCACAGCTCCTAACATTCATGCGTACTAGTGTAGAAGTAGTTACCTCATAAGAGATGACAATATCCAACTCATAGAATGAATATAATAAATCACTACCAGAAAAAGTCAAATTAGCGACGCCCAAAAACGTCGATAAATGACAACAAAACGTCGCTAAACACGTTTAGCGACGTAATTAGCAACGTTTTAACACAGTCGGAAAAAACCAAGTCGCTGAAAGGAAAAACGTCGCTAAACGTCGCTATGCCGACATTTTTTAGCGACTTTATTGAGTCGCTAAATATAGCAACGTTTAGCGACGCCGCATCACGAAATAGCGACGTTTATTAAAGTCGCTAAATGTCGCTAATTAGCGACTTATATAGCGACGTAACAGCGACGTCTTTAATGACCTGGCAGTACTGCCATGTCAGCAATTTGTGACGTACAGCGACGTATTTAGCGACGTTTAGCGACGTCGTTAGCGACGGCTAATGACACGTCGCTATGTAGCGACTTGTTTAGCGACTTATAAAAACGTCGCTAAACGTCGCTAAATACGTCGCTAAATTTACAAAAAAGTAAAAAAAAAACATGAATTGTTCCAAACTATTATTCCTGTAATTTATAAATTTCTAATTAAAAATAGACCCGGAGCAACCCTCCGTTGAATTCTATGGGTTCGTCGACCCCTTCGGTGGAACACTCAACACCGAATTAACAATATTTAATATGAATAAAAGTATCACAGTCATACAATTAATACACACAAATATTATAGACAGACAATAAAAGTATCACAGTCATAAAAGTATCACAGTATCACAGTCACACAAAATGGGCATAAACAGCATCACAAAATACATAATATATAAGTATCAGAGTATCACAGTAACACAAAATGCATAATATATAAGTATATGAAACATCATAGAATCAATCTCGAGGATTTCCAAAACGGGGCAGATACCAGTCCCTCAAATACTGCGCATAAACAACGTTTATGTTATCAAGCTCCGCTATGGGTGCTGGATGACTGGAACTCCCCGTCTGAGATACAGCCGCGATAGGTGCTGGGTGACTGGAACTCCCCGTCTGAGATACAGCAGGTGGTATCTCTTCCTCCTTAACAGTAGGAGGCATCACTTCCTCCTTAACAGTAGGAGGTGTCGCTCTCTTGGGTGCCATCTGGTAAGATAGATGAAAACAAAGAATTAGCAAAGAATTAGCTATTGTACCGGAACGGAAGAATTAGATGACTCACAAAGAATTAGTTGTTTGTTGTAGTATAATAATGATACCATAATATCTTATTTATATCCTACGTGTCACAAAATAAAATGACCGATTTAATGAACTAGTTTGAAAATATGATCCAATATTAAATTATATGATTGTAATTGAAATTAAAATTGAATTATGAGATTTGAATGATAAAGATTAAAGTAAAGAGTAGTATATGAGGGCATTTTATGAACGTGAATAATGATACACAAAAGAAATTGCAAAGAATTTAGTAGGGAAAGAAAATTTGAAAATGTTATTCTTATTCCAAGTGCACTATGCTATGCCTCCCAATACTGTCGGACAAAACAAAATAAAGAATGGAATCAAGTTACTTGATGTTTGAGGTCAAATTACTTAGCTGGACTCGAGTCATTGTTCCTGAATGCTGCATGACTCCCAAAGTATCGATACTTTAATCCTCGTATGTACCGTTCTTTCTTTTTCTTTTCTCTCCCTTTTTTATTCTCCCACTACTTCTTTTATATATATCAATAATGCTAAGTTTACTATAAAAAAAATAGTATAAACATTATAAACATTACTGATTCCATTGGTTGTCCAAAAAATAAAAATTGATTCAAGAAAGCGTTTTCTGTTTAATTTTAGAATTTTAGAGACTCCATTTGAAAAATTGGAAGGTTTGACAGACCAAAGTATTAGGTAGGACTCTTGAGAGTCTGTCTCTTACATAGATCACAACAAATAAATTTATATTGATTAGGAACATGAACTTCTAGAGGGATTGCATTCCTAGAGTTTCCAAACTCAAGAAACCATCACCTCCACTATAATACAAGAGGAGAGGACTGGTCAAAGAACAGTGTCCAGGCCTTGTAGGTAGGAAGTGATGTGGTAATATTTCTTCTTATGATCCTCAAAAGCGAGAATAGAACTTTTATTTAGGGACCTTGTTAGTATGGATATTCCTCTAGGAGACTAGAATCAGAGTAAATCTTATTAATAATGTCATTGAAAACTTTAATGTGACACCCTAAACCTAACCCCTGCTCAAAAACCCTAAACCTAACCCTAACCCTAACCCTAACCCCAGGTCAAAAACCTAACCCTAACCCTAATCTGCGTCTGTGTGTGTGTGTCTGCGTCTGTGTGTGTGTGTGTCGTGTGTGTGTGTCGTGTGTGTGTCTGCGTCTGTGTGTGTGTCGTGTATGTGTGTCGTGTATGTGTGTCTGCGTCTGTGTGTGTCGTGTGTGTCTTTCAGTGTCTGTGTGCGTGTGTCGTGTCTGTATGCGTGTGTCGTGTCTGTCAAGTGTGTCTTGTGTCAGTGTCACATGAGAGAGAGAGAGAGAGATTACCTAGAGCTCAAGGAGGAGGAGGGGGATGCCGGAGTAGCCGCAGCCGTGGAGACCCGGTCGCCGGGGAGGGGGGGGGCGGGGGAAATCGAAACGTTTCGAAATTTTCGACAGATGGAGAAAAGAAAACTGAGCCCTAATTAACCAAAATTTAGCGACGTTTAGCGACGTCAAATAAAAACGTCGCTAAAATAAAAATTAGCAACGCTAAAGACGTCGCTAAATACATTGCTAAATATTTTTGATAGATACGTCGCTAATTACGACGCTAAACGTCGCTAAATCAGATATATTAGCGACGTTTAGCGACCTTAATTGAACTTATAGCGACTATTCTTTTAAAATCTTAATAAAAGTCGCTAAACGTCGCTAAATGTCGCCATTTAGCGACTCCTAGCGACGATTTTACGGAGTCGCTAATTTAGCGACGTTTTAACTAGGAGTCGCTAAAATACGTCGCTAATACCGCTTATTCTAGTAGTGAATAAATGATGATGCTTGTCCTTAAGATAATGAATATGACTCACGACATGTTGCGTATATCAATATCGAAATGAAATAAATACTGTGCATGAATGTTGTCTATACTGTATGCTTGGAGATGATTATGAAAGCTAATTTCAAAGATGTTTTCAAAGAAGTGTAAACTGACTATGATTCTGTACAAGCATGAAATGAACATAGGTAAATAGTAGCAAGATTACTAGTAATGTAATATTTTAGAGAGTGTTGCTTCTGTTTGTTGCTTTTATACTCACCAGTACTTTCCCCAAAGTGCTGACCCCCTACCAGTTCTGTTCACAGGTGCTGGATTGTCCGAAGAAGCGATAGAAGATCCTCATCCTCAAAAGTCGAAAATTAGGAGATGCCTTGAGATGCATAGAGAAGCTTGAGATATTTTCTGTATAAAGGAATGTAATGTATGGAACGATATCATTGCATTCTGTATAGCTCAAGTGAGATGTAATCCAATTGGCAATGTAATGACAGCCTTGTAATCATTTCAAAGATATCAATGAAAAGATTGTTCCTTATACCATTGTGTTCATTCATTTTATGTAATAATGTGTCGCTTCTTCTAACTTTGAATATCTTGTTTTATTATTCTACAAGCCTTGGCCTTGTACAAGCGTAACTTAGACTTGCACAATATCATGCCCAGTGGTGACTTTCAGTCTTCCGGGATTGGGACATGACAAAGTGGTATCGGAGCAACTCGATCTTCTGGCCATATGTTCTTCGATTCCTTCCTACCTGATATCTTTGCTGCAATGAGCGTTCTATACAATAAGTCTGTAAATATTTTCAAAGATGCTGGCAAAGTTTTCTGAATTATTTTATTGCTTGAGAGATATGATTATTGATGTGTTAGAGTTTTATCAATTGGGGATGGTGAGGGATGAGAACTATCGCTGCTCTGGATATCGTAAGTTTCTCCTTGAAGTTTCAAGGACGAAACTTTTTCTTGTTGGATAATTATGTAGTGTCCTACTCCGTGTTGGCACTATGTAACAAGAGATATCGGTTTGCTGGCTCGAGAAGAAGCCTTCACGAAGAGCTTATTGTTGAAACAGAAGATGATTGATCTTGGTGAGTGGAAAGAACTTCATTCTCTGATTCTTTCAAGCCTAATAATCGTTTATTGTTAAGAAGATTAATGTTCACAAATAAGAATGCTAGAACTTGATCCTGCATGCTTAATAAGAGAATTTGTATGCTTGTCACTGAAAGAATACTTGCTATGCTAACTCAAGATAAGAATGCTGCATGCTAAGTTACATGGTCACTGCTATTGAACAAACCATTGCCATGATAATGAACAAGTAAAAGAATGTCTGCTTGTCCCTATCGTATTGCTAATGAAGAAGGGTAAAATTATGCTTAAACATGTCCCTTGTCATATGCTAAACAAGAATAGAACTGCATGCTTAGTTATTAGAGAAAGAAGAACTGTTGACATGCTTGCTCAAATAGAGATTGCTTACATATTTTCGTTATCGTTGCTTTAAAGATGGATCAGTATGTAATGCTTGTATTATACTGATAAGAGAAGAGGTACTAATAGTGCACCATGAGGTACGGTCCTTACGATCAAGTAGAGTGCAACTATTAGATAAGAAAAGAGAAGATGGAATCGTGTGCTTGTGTTCAAAACTGTGCATAGTAATATTTTATCTGATAGATGTTCATGTCATGCATTGGCCTCAGACAACTTGTGCACAAGGTAATAGTCTCTCGACGATTCCTGGGGCACTGGAAATTGGTTGGTCCAGAAAAGATTGTGAGAGCATCCTGAGGGACGGTCCTTGAGATCTAGTAGGGTATTATTGTCCATTAGTGCAGAGAAGAACCCTGTGTCGTATCTTCTAGTGTTTATTTATATTAGGGTGAGATAATATTGCCGAGTCGCAGCTCCTAACATTCATGCATACTAGTGCAGAGCTGAACCTTGAGTCACCGCTGCTAATTCATGGAGAAGAACACTCATGGGCCATCATGTAGTTAGGTAGCTTGCTAGGTGCAACCTTCATGTGAGCCTAACCGTTTGATGCAAAGTGCTTTAGAAATAGATAAAAGTTCTTTGAGATTATTGATATATGCAAATTATGGATAACTTGTATGTCTGTTGCAGGGATAACCGTTCGACGAAGGGTAAGAATCACTGGATAAGTTATATCGTTATATTATGTCACTATACATGTTGCCTTTAAGAATAGTCTTTGTTTATATGAAATGCTGCATTCCTGTTCGTGTGAACTGTTGCTAGTATTCGTGTATGTTAGGGTAAGATGCTGAAGCAGAGTTACATCTCCTAACATTTATGCATACTAGTGCAGAAGTAGTTGCCTCATAAGAGATGACAGTATCCTGCTCATAGAATAAATTAAATAAATGAATGTTGCTGCTTGTCCTTAAGATAATGAATAGCTCACAAAACGCTGCGCACATCGGTATCAAAATAAAATAAATATCGTGCATGAATATTGTCCCTACTGTATGCTTGAAAATGATTATAAAAGCTAATTTCAAAGATGTTTTCAAAGAAGTGTAAGCTGACTATGATTCAGTACAAGCATGAAATGAACATAGGTAAAAAGTAGTAAGATCACTAGCAATGTAATATTTTAATACATGATTACTTAGTGTTGGTGTAAAACCCCCCTAATTTTTAATTTTAATTTTTAGTAATATTTTCTTGTATTTATTAATTGTTGGATTTTATTAAATATTTTCTTGGTAGCTAGAAAATAAAATGCTTGATTTATTAATATAAAAAAAGTATTTATATTTAGTAATTGAAATTATTCGAAGAATATATAAATACATATATTTATTTATGAGTGTAAAATTTATTTATTCAAGTGTTATAAATTTTTGGAATTTATTTTATTAATTATCTTTTTTTTAGAATTTTCTACTCACACATATAGGTTCTATAAAACAATAAATAAATAAATAAATAAAGCATCTTGCAAATATTAGTGATATAAAATATATTTTGATTATATATATATATATATATTTAGTTGTATATATATATATATATATATATATATATATATATATATATATATATATATATATATATATATATAAAGAAAAAGATTAATAAAATAAAGAAAAGAAAAAAAGACAAAACCTTAACCTAAACTCTAGTCATAAACTAAAATCCAATACCTAATCCCCTACCCGACCCCCCGCGTACAGGCGACCGCTCCCCCTTACTCATAGGTATATATATGTATATATCGACAAAACCATAACATAATCCTAAACACCCAAGCCTACCCCTGCCCCCGATCCCTGACGCACCTCCTGGCCACCGCCGTCGCCGCACAGCCACGTGCCGTGGGTGCAGCATCAGCCGCAACAACAACAGTCCCCCCGTGATCACATCTTCCAAGTATGATATCTCACTCCCTTTTGCTCCTTTTCTCGTCCCGTTTCATCGTACGTGTAAACAACCTGACCGACTAGGAATCCCTTCAAGTAGAATAATTTTTATCATCTCTAGTTGAGAGAAAAATTGACTCAAAGTCGATGAAAAACTGCTCTCGAAATAATACAGATAATTGTCCATGATCCCACCTTTCGAGACGCGTAGCTTTCTCCACAGTTAGAGAAACGTCAAACCAATTTAAACATTATGTAGACCACCTGACCGACTACAAAACCCATAAAATAGTTTAATTTAATTTGTAAATTTTGGCTATTAAAAATTAGATAGAAAACTAAGAAAAATCTATTTTTCAACACTTAAAACTTGCGATATGGAGTGCGCCCCGTCAAACCAGATCACCTCGTCATGAACCAGTTGCACCAAAAGACGCGTATGGTATATCCTGACGTGTGGGCTTTCACGAAAGTTGATTTGGGTGTGTGTGCACGCTGGAATCAACCTATATCCGTAAAAGTTCCTCGTATTAGTGTTTTACAAAATATCCAATTAGTTTGTGATCGCACATCGGATCGCCACAAAACTTGTGCCGCCGGACTCGCACCATAGTGATGGTCCTATGACCCAAGTTTCTTCCAATTCCAAGTTAGTCGACGGATCGCCGTATCGCGAGTCCCACGATTCGACTTTACTAGCAATTTTGTGATCGGCTCACCGAAATCCAAAATTGGATATATCATTGAGTTTGTATCATCATTTAGGATTTGTTTGACCTATAATTTGTCTAATTTAGAGACCTTTACCTCTGGCACGTATTTTGGTGCAAAGTGGGCCACAAGTGGACCCCATTTTGGCCCAAAATTATTGTTTTGCCCCTTTATCCAATTCGGACGAAAGAGTAGTATTTTCTGACTATCTCACTTATTTCGGGACCGTTGGTGGTATCTATTTATGCATCCGGAGATGTTTGTTCAGCTATATTCATTCTGATACCTAAAGGGCCAACTTTGAATCTGACTTAACATCAACTTGACTCGCATGGCATTCGTCTACATTTCATAGGGAATTTGTCCACACTCATTGCACCATCTCGTAATTATTCTCATTCGCTATATCTCGATCACGTAACCCAGTTACTGATTATAAGTCCTCAAGCAAAAATGATTATATCCTCGAAGTTTTATGTGACACGAATGATACAAATATTTCATCCTCAAACGAGTTCCTCTGCTCAACCAACAGCTTTCTTTCGGCTACAAAGCCTCCAGTCCATGCTTGTTACTCTTCAAAACGCACCAATCCCTCGTGCACATGTGCGCACATACCTGCTAAAGATTTTCTTCGGCTCAGTTCTCTACATCGACAGTCGTTTCCTCAAACTCCCAAATCGTGCCACCCGATTTTGATATTCAAATTTTTTTATCCGCCTCTTAATCATCGTGCGATACTAGATCTGTATAAATCTTCCGACAAGTTTCGAATAGTTATACCCAACTATACCTTTCTAGTCTAAACATTCGTCCAACCGATTAAGTTATTATCTCGACATACAAATCTCTTTCGCTATCCTCAGTCGATCATCCATCTCATACTTTTCGAATTCTCGTCCAACATAACATTCGTTGACACGAGTCTATCTCCGATCATTCAAACTTGATGCCTCGAAGGATACTTGAATCAAATATCGCCATACAAATTCCCAAACGAGTCTCGGTGCTACCCCATCCATTGCGGGTAGATATATCGCTATATATACAAATGTTTTGACGCACACATCACTTTGTAGTATGGCATATACCACTCAAAAATTGAGCTACTCTCGGCACCATACTCCCTCTATATCGATCTGATATCTTTTCTAAATTATCCATCCCATAGTAATTCTACTGACCACGAACTTGACATTCGCTTACTCAAAGTCTAATACGAAACTCAACTAACATACACAATCACTTACTATTCGTGCTGATCCTGTCTGTTACAACTCGTGCAATATTTTTTTCTCGATATTCCAAGCTGTTACTCAAACGGTTCAACACATTAGTTATCCTTTCGATGCTCCCATATACAACATTCTTACATACATGATATCATCTAACAGATCGGGTTATTGCGCTGATGCAAAAAAATATTGTACGATGCTACTCGATATTACAATTGATAAAATCATTACATGCAGCAAACACACACATCATTATATAGCCTTATTGTATGGAACATCCAATGTGGCATCGAGCAGAGTCTAGAGTCATTCGATCACGAAAAAAAACGTAGAAATTAAAACAAACAAAAAATGATTGTCCAAGGAAGTGAAACCGAGCGCTCTGATGTCATTTTTCACGCCCTGACTCCACAGAGTCAATGATCGTCCCCCAGGCATAATTTCGTACAATTCTAGATTATACATGTACAAGGCAAGAAGATAAAATATAATGGTTATCTCGAAACAAAAATGTTGTAGCGGAAGAAGTATAGAGTCATAAAAGAAAACACAGTAGAGTATACAAAACAAAACTCTTCAATGATAATTATAGTTGTCACAAAGACTCTCAATAGCTCCAATGAATATGCTAATTTGTCTTACAAAACTCATGATCTCTCTTGCTTACAAAGGATCTCGATGTTTCATACATCATGTCTTCTTATATCCAAGCACACATCCCCAGGCGAACATTTTCATGTTACCAATCCAAGCTTCCAACAACTTTGTATTATCGAGCCGATCTTCGTACCTAGGAAGTTGGGTATCAGTATACATCTTTTATTGGTGAGTGATATAGCCCACTCGCCTAAATCGATACTAAGTAGTCATGTGAAGCATACAGATTATTTGATAATCTTCGTATTTAGAACTTGTTGGATACTTCTAATAAAAAATATAGGAAAATTCTAGATAAATTTTAGTTCATATTCATGGCATCTATTGAAAGCAAAAAAGCATGTGCACATGGTAAATATTATAGTTACATAAGCATGTACACATATAAGCAAATTAATCATGTAAGCATGTGCACATGTTATACTCGATCGCATAAGTAAAACAAAGATAAGAGCTAAGGCGCGTCACTAACTGCTTTAATACATGATCCAGCTAACTAATGATAGGACACCCACCTGATAACGAGGACTTCTTTGCCTCAAGGTGTCCTAACTCTATCTGGCTAATAGAGGCTGTGACTCATGGTTGCTCTGTACTAAAATATGCTCAAATTAGTAGCCGGGACTCACGGTTTTGTACTTCACTAATAGCCATTGTTAGACCGATGCAATGCATGTTACTCTATCATATAAACTCTATGATTCACATGATATGAACAAGCAGACCATCTATCTATTATCTTCTATTCTCTGTACGGACATGCCGCCATCTCTTGTTTCAGTTCAAGAATGTAAAATAGTTCTATCTTTTAAAGCGATAAGAAAAATATACAAGCAATCTCTATTAAAACAGACATGGCACTATTCTTCTATCTCTTTAACTAAGCATGCAGTTTTACTTTATCTTAGCATACGATGGAAACATACGAACATTATTTTACTCTTGTTTATTAAGCATGACAGTGGTTCGTTCAATAGCAGTGACAGTGTTCTAAGCATGTAACATTCTCTTCTATACTAGCATGGAAATGGTTCTTTTATTAAACAAGCATACAAGTTCTCTAGTTAAGTATGCAGGTTTTCGTTCTATTATTCTCATGTGAACATTATCTACTTAGCAAACAAGCATTATAAAACTCAGATTCATTATTAAGGCGTGCAAGAATCAGAGTATGAAGTTCTGCCCACTCACCTAGATCAGTCGTCTTCTGGTTCAACAAGGAGCTCTTCAAGAATATTTTCTTTTTGAGTCAGTAAACCGATATCTCTTGTATATAGTGCCATCGCAGAGCGGGGCACTACATACTTACCCACCGAGAAAAAGTTTCGTCCTCGAAGCTCAAGGAGAAACTTTCAATATCCAGAGCAGCGATAGTCCTCATCCATTGACATCCTCAATCGAAAAACTCTAGCAATCAAATCACATCTCTCAAGCAATAAATTAATCTAGAAAAAATTTGTCGGCATCTTTAAGAATATTTATGGACTTATTATATAGAACGCTCATCTCAGCAACGATATTGAGTGGCAAGGAAACATCTATGAACTATAGCGAAAGGGCGTAAGGCCAGAGGATCGAGTTGCTCTAATACCATGTCCCGATCTCCCACGATCCCGATCATCCCTGCTGGACGTAAAATTACCACACTAGCACTCCCGCGGAACGATTATTCTCATCGGGACGTGATATTGTACGAGCCTGGAGTTGCACTCGCATAAGGCAACAACGTTAGTCATCTTGGTTATCACCAAACTGATCGAGTTTGCAGCGAAGGAGCAGTATTACGAACAATAATCTATCTGAGTATACGAAGAGAAGCTCAATGTATGAGTTTCTCTGAATATAATGACATCGTTCCATACATTATGTCCCTCTATACAAAAATATCTCAAAATATCATGATACAACTCAAGGCATCGACTCCTGATCTCTGGCTCCTGAGGATGAGGCACGGCTATCGCTTCTTCAGCTGATCCAGTACCTGCGAACAGAACTGGTGGGGGTCAGTACTTTGGGAAAAGCACTGGTGAGTAAAAAACAACGAACATAAGTAACATTCACTAAAACCAACACTAAGTAGGCATATGATAAAGTATTACATTACTAGTGATCTTTCTAGTTTTACCTAGGTTCATTTCTTGCAGTACATGATAAGAGTCCGATTACACTTCTTTGAAAAATATCTTTGAAAGGCACTACTTATCATGCGAAAGAGATGACCTATCTATATGATGGTCCCCGAATTCCTCAGGATTAGTAGCGGTGTTATCATGGCCCATCACTGTACTAATATACGCTTATACTAGTTGCTTTGACACATGATCCAGCTAACTAATGACAGGACATATGCCTGATAACGAGGACTTCTTTGCCTCAAGGTATCCTAACTCTATCTGGCTAATAGCGGCTGTGACTCATGGTTGTTCTGCACTAAAATACGCTTAAATTAGCAGTTAGGACTCATGATTCAGTACTTCACTAATATCCATTGTCAAACCAATGTAATGTATGTTACTCTTATCAGATAAATTCTATGATGCACATAATATGAACAAGCAGACCATCTATCTCTTCTCTTCTATTCTCTGTGCGGACAGGCCACCATCTCTTATTTCAGTCAAGCATGTCAAATAGTTTTATCTTTTAAAGCGATAAAAAATATACAAGCAATCTCTATTAAAATAGATATGGCACCGTTCTTCTATCTCATTAACTAAGCATGCAGTTCTACTCTATTTTAGCATACGATGGAAACATACAAACATTGTTTCACTCTTGTTTATTAGCATGACAATGGTTCGTTCAATAGCAGTGATAGTGTTCTAAGCATGTAACATTCTCTTTTATATTAGCATGGCAATGGTTCTTTTATTAGACAAGCATACAAGTTCTCTAGTTAAGCATGCAATTTCGTGTTCTATCATTCTCATGTGAACATTATCTACTTAGCAAACAAGCATTATAAAACTCAGATTCATTATTAAGGCGTGCAAGAATCAGAGAATGAAGTTATGCCCACTCACCTAGATCAGTCGTCTTCTGGTTCAACAAGGAGCTCTTCAGGAATATTTTCTTTTTGAGTCAGTAAACCGATATCTCTTGTACATAGTGTCATTGCGGAGCGGGACACTACACTTCTAACTTTGAATAGCTTATTTTGTGATTGTTCAAACCTTGGCCTTGTGCAAGTACAACTTAGGCTTGCACAGCATCACGTCCATACGAGGACGATCGATTCCGTAAGGCCCAAAGCAAGGAGGATCGACCCTTATAGGATCGGACGTGACAAAGTGGTATCAGAACAACTCGATCCTTTGGCCATTCCGCTGCTTTGCTTCAACTCAAGATGTTTCCTTGCTACTTGATTGTTGCTGCAATGAGCGTTCCATACAATAAGTCCATAAATATTCTCAAAGATGTCGGCAAAAGTTTTTCTGATTGTTTTATTGCTTGAGAGATGTAATTTTTTATTGCAATAGTTTTATCGATTGAGAATGGTGAGGGAAGAGGACTATCGCTGCTTTGGATATCAAAAGTTTCTCCTTGAATTTCGAGGACAAAACTTTTTTCTCGGTGGATAAGTATCCAGTACCTGCGAACAGAACTGGTGGGGGTCAGTACTTTGGGAAAAGCACTGGTGAGTAAAAAAACAACGAACATAAGTAACATTCACTAAAACCAACACTAAGTAGGCATATGATAAAGTATTACATTACTAGTGATCTTTCTTGTTTTACCTAGGTTCATTTCATGCAGTACATGATAAGAGTCCGATTACACTTCTTTGAAAAATATCTTTGAAAGGCACTACTTATCATGCGAAAGAGATGACCTATCTATATGATGGTCCCCGAATTCCTCAGGATTAGTAGCGGTGTTATCATGGCCCATCACTGTACTAATATACGCTTATACTAGTTGCTTTGACACATGATCCAGCTAACTAGTGACAGGACATATGCCTGATAACGAGGACTTCTTTGCCTCAAGGTATCCTAACTCTATCTGGCTAATAGCGGCTGTGACTCATGGTTGTTCTGCACTAAAATACGCTTAAATTAGCAGTTAGGACTCATGATTCAGTACTTCACTAATAGCCATTGTCAAACCAATGTAATGTATGTTACTCTTATCAGATAAATTCTATGATGCACATAATATGAACAAGCAGACCATCTATCTCTTCTCTTCTATTCTCTGTGCGGACAGGCCACCATCTCTTATTTCAGTCAAGAATGTCAAATAGTTCTATCTTTTAAAGCGATAAGAAAATATACAAGCAATCTCTATTAAAATAGATATGGCACCGTTCTTCTATCTCATTAACTAAGCATGCAGTTCTACTCTATTTTAGCATACGATGGAAACATATAAACATTGTTTCACTCTTGTTTATTAGCATGACAATGGTTCGCTCAATAGCAGTAATAGTGTTCTAAGCATGTAACATTCTCTTTTATACTAGCATGGCAATGGTTCTTTTATTAGACAAGCATACAAGTTCTCTAGTTAAGCATGCAATTTCGTGTTCTATCATTCTCATGTGAATATTATCTACTTAGCAAACAAGCATTATAAAACTCAGATTCATTATTAAGGCGTGCAAGAATCAGAGAATGAAGTTATGCCCACTCACCTAGATCAGTCGTCTTCTGGTTCAACAAGGAGCTCTTCAGGAATATTTTCTTTTTGAGTCAGTAAACCGATATCTCTTGTACATAGTGTCATTGCGGAGCGGGACACTACACTTCTAACTTTGAATAGCTTATTTTGTGATTGTTCAAACCTTGGCCTTGTGCAAGTACAACTTAGGCTTGCACAGCATCACGTCCATACGAGGACGATCGATTCCGTAAGGCTCAAAGCAAGGAGGATCAGCCCTTACAGGATCGGACGTGACAAAGTGGTATCAGAACAACTCGATCCTTTGGCCATTCCGCTGCTTTGCTTCAACTCAAGATGTTTCCTTGCTACTTGATTGTTGCTGCAATGAGCGTTCCATACAATAAGTCCATAAATATTCTCAAAGATGTCGGCAAAAGTTTTTCTGATTGTTTTATTGCTTGAGAGATGTGATTTTTGATTGCAATAGTTTTATCGATTGAGAATGGTGAGGGAAGAGGACTATCGCTGCTTTGGATATCGAAAGTTTCTCCTTGAATTTCGAGGACAAAACTTTTTTCTCGGTGGATAAGTATCCAGTACCTGCGAACAGAACTGGTGGGGGTCAGTACTTTGGGAAAAGCACTGGTGAGTAAAAAAACAACGAACATAAGTAACATTCACTAAAACCAACACTAAGTAGGCATATGATAAAGTATTACATTACTAGTGATCTTTCTTGTTTTACCTAGGTTCATTTCATGCAGTACATGATAAGAGTCCGATTACACTTCTTTGAAAAATATCTTTGAAAGGCACTACTTATCATGCGAAAGAGATGACCTATCTCTATGATGGTCCCCGAATTCCTCAGGATTAGTAGCGGTGTTATCATGGCCCATCACTGTACTAATATACGCTTATACTAGTTGCTTTGACACATGATCCAGCTAACTAGTGACAGGACATATGCCTGATAACGAGGACTTCTTTGCCTCAAGGTATCCTAACTCTATCTGGCTAATAGCGGCTGTGACTCATGGTTGTTCTGCACTAAAATACGCTTAAATTAGCAGTTAGGACTCATGATTCAGTACTTCACTAATAGCCATTGTCAAACCAATGTAATGTATGTTACTCTTATCAGATAAATTCTATGATGCACATAATATGAACAAGCAGACCATCTATCTCTTCTCTTCTATTCTCTGTGCGGACAGGCCACCATCTCTTATTTCAGTCAAGAATGTCAAATAGTTCTATCTTTTAAAGCGATAAGAAAATATACAAGCAATCTCTATTAAAATAGATATGGCACCGTTCTTCTATCTCATTAACTAAGCATGCAGTTCTACTCTATTTTAGCATACGATGGAAACATACAAACATTGTTTCACTCTTGTTTATTAGCATGACAATGGTTCGCTCAATAGCAGTAATAGTGTTCTAAGCATGTAACATTCTCTTTTATACTAGCATGGCAATGGTTCTTTTATTAGACAAGCATACAAGTTCTCTAGTTAAGCATGCAATTTCGTGTTCTATCATTCTCATGTGAACATTATCTACTTAGCAAACAAGCATTATAAAACTCAGATTCATTATTAAGGCGTGCAAGAATCAGAGAATGAAGTTATGCCCACTCACCTAGATCAGTCGTCTTCTGGTTCAACAAGGAGCTCTTCAGGAATATTTTCTTTTTGAGTCAGTAAACCGATATCTCTTGTACATAGTGTCATTGCGGAGCGGGACACTACACTTCTAACTTTGAATAGCTTATTTTGTGATTGTTCAAACCTTGGCCTTGTGCAAGTACAACTTAGGCTTGCACAGCATCACGTCCATACGAGGACGATCGATTCCGTAAGGCCCAAAGCAAGGAGGATCGGCCCTTACAGGATCGGACGTGACAAAGTGGTATCAGAACAACTCGATCCTTTGGCCATTCCGCTGCTTTGCTTCAACTCAAGATGTTTCCTTGCTACTTGATTGTTGCTGCAATGAGCGTTCCATACAATAAGTCCATAAATATTCTCAAAGATGTCGGCAAAAGTTTTTCTGATTGTTGTATTGCTTGAGAGATGTGATTTTTGATTGCAATAGTTTTATCGATTGAGAATGGCGAGGGAAGAGGACTATCGCTGCTTTGGATATCGAAAGTTTCTCCTTGAATTTCGAGGACAAAACTTTTTTCTCGGTAGATAAGTATGTAGTGCCCCACTCTGTGTCACTATGTACAAGAGAGATCGGTTTGCTGGCTCGAGAGAAATCCTTCTTGAAGAGTTTTCTTGTCGAAACAGAAGATGATTGATCTTGGTGAGTGGATAAAACTTCATTCTATGATTCTTTCATGCCTAATAAAGAATCTGGCTTGATAATTGCTTGTTGCTAAGAAGATTAATGTTCATAAAAGAAGAATTATAGTTACAACTCCGCATGCTTAATAAGAGAACTTGTATGCTTGTCAATTGATAGAACCTTGCCATGCTAAAGTTAAGAAATGAATGTTGCTTGCTAAGTACACACAGTCACTGCTATTGAATAAACTATTGCCATGCTAATAAGAAGAATAAAGATTGCTTGAACATGTCTCCTTATCGAAGGCTAAGGTAAGAGTAGAATTACATGCTAGTATAAAGAGATTATTTTCTTATACCATTGTATTCATTTACTTTTTTTTATTATTGTGCCGCTGCTTCTAACTTTGAATAGCTTATTTTGTGATTGTTCAAGCCTTGGCCTTGTGCAAGCACAACTTAGGCTTGCACGGCATCACGTCCATGTGAGGACGGTCGGTTCTGCAAGGCCCAAAGCGAGGACGATCGGTGCTTGCAGGATCGGGGCGTGACAGCCTGCACATGATACCAAACCCAAATCAGTCCTTCTTTGACTCAACTCACCTTTGTAATGCATCGTGCGGTGCGGGGCATTACACATAAGGTAGTTACTATTTTGGTCTCGACTAATTGTGACCTCATTGAGGTAGTTTGTCCTAAGTCGTCCATATATTACATAGTGGTTTTTTAAAACACACAGTGGCGAGCGTATCTAGTATGCTCTTTCCATGATTAATGATTCATTATAGCATATTTTCTAATATATGTTACTTATTTAGAAAATGTTGTAGTTTACTATTGATCACCTTTACACGCATGATTTTCAACTCATGTTATTCTAGTTATTTTATTTTAAAAATAATATAGTTACACTTTTCTTCTAAATTGTTGCTTGCATATGTAATTGCACGTTTTGAGGTGTTAGTTTGTCTACTTGCTTAATTTCTGGCTGAAAATTATATTTTTCTGATTTCACTACAAGAAAAGTGGTCATTTACAACGTGCATTTTACGGCGTGCTTTGGTTGCACGTTGCAAATAACATATATTAACGGCGTGCAAATTTGTGAGACGTAAAGGGATGATTTTACTTTTTTACAGCGTATTTGCCATGTAAGCCGTGATTGGAAACTTACTTACAATATGCTTTATGCACGTTATAAAAGATTTTTTTTAGTTTCCTATCTTAACTTTTTCATTTCCCATGCACTTAAGTTTTTTCATTCCCCCTTTCATTTTCATTTCCCATCCATTCTATCCCGAGCCCTAAATTGTGAGCTCCTTCTTCCGTTCATTCTCTTCCTCCTTCGTTGTCGTTGCCAATTCAGCCCTAACCCAGTTCCCCTACCGCCTCCTCATCCCTGACCAACTTTGCCAACCATCTCCTCCTCCATACACTACAACAACAAAAGTGTTTTAACGATACTCAAAAAATGTCGTTAATGACTTTCCATGGCACATTTTAAGTGTTGTCTAGAGGGGTGTCATAGAAATTTATTTTACTTTCAACGACACATCTAAAGTGCCATGTAATAAATTTATGACGACATTTTTTGAATGTCTTGTAATGCTTATTTTATGGCATGATACCGGTGTCATCTTAATGTGCTTCAATGACACATGATAAGTGTCGTCATAAAAAAAAATTCACTTTCAACAACACAACAAAAATCCCATGTAATAACTTTATGACGACACTTTTTTGAATATTGTTTAATGCTTATGTCACGATGCCTTATGTGTCATCTTACTCACTTCAACGACACATTTTAAATATCTTCAAAATATCATCAGAATATATGAAATATAAATTGATTTTATTTGTATATTTATTATCATATAATTAACCAAAACCAATTTCACAAATAATAAAACTTTAATGTGCCAACAATAATATATATTAAAATATCTCAAATCCATCCAAAGTCTCAACAAAAAGTTTGAATGCTAGTATTCAATTTGATTAAGAACAACAAATTCTATTACATAACAAATAAGACTCCTAGTAGTTCTTTCCAGCATCAAACTCGAACATAATCCGAACTCATCAATAGATCTGCATACAAAAAGATTAAAATTAATATTTTGGCTTTTAACTGACCATATAAAATAATATATTTAAACATGCTATACCATTGCTCACAAGAGCATCAAACTCATGGACATAACACTTCCAATGGGAAGTACCTAACAACTCAAACTTCTCACACAAACGTGTATACATGTGTTAATAACCAATGAAATTGTAAACAAAAGGAAACTAAAAAGCAGTTTAGCCAACCAAAATCAAAATCAAAAACTGCTCTTTGAATCTTTCTGGCAGCAACTTCCCAGCCAACAGGACCAAGGTTAGTAGCAAAATGAATGAGCCAAGCTCCTTGCGTATGAATGATGCCCGTGAAAACCAACCTGGTGGTTTGATAGAGTGCATACTGGTCATAAATGATCAATAAAAGGGTAAAATGTAAATAACATATGAATAGGCAAGACAAACAAGTTTAAATGCCCAATTTAAGTTTATATGCACTGCAAACATGAAACGTTAAACAATATATGGATCACTAACAAACAAGAAAAAAACAAGCCAAGGTTCATCAAGACTAAATTATTTATAACCGCTTAGTCTCACTTTATGCAGGTAACCACAAGATCATGTTTGAAAATTAGAGAAAACTTCTGAGTCTCGAAACATTTCTCCAACATATTTGCATGTCCCCATGTCAAGTTCAGATATCACTAGTGCCAATTAGAACCCTGTGTTCATTCAATTGATAATGGACTTTCAACTTCATAACTTAGGGCAGCTACAGGTACTCCTTTTTCAATGAAGATGAAGTTATAAAGTTTGGTTGGAAAAAGTCATTGACATGTATGCTTGTTAAGTATAAGTTTGATACAATCAAAACTATGCATGGCCTAGTGTCACATATAACAAAATCTACATGGCCTACTGGGAAAATTTATCAAATGTCGCCATACTCTCTAACCTACATAAGCAAACTGGTAGTTCCTCCTGTACATTATACATTCATATGTAGTGTTATTTAGTCCTGTACATCCATCATTTAATATATATTGGTCACCGACACTTGAACATGTAGGTTCTTCCTTTTTGGTCATTACTTTAGAGCGGCTTATGAGGGTAGAAAACCTTAATATTGCAGTAGCAATGAAACAATGTAAAATGAGATCCCAACTAAAGAATTACACTTCCTTTTGATTGAAAAAGCCCCTTCACTACATAAGAGTATTGGTATAGTGCCCAAAATAGAGAGAATGACACCTGTAATCAAAGGATGGGACCGAGGACTTCTCGGAATGTGCGTGGATGAAAAAAGAAAGCTTAAGATACCTGCAAAGCTTGGCTATGGAGCTCAAGGATCACCTCCTACCATCCCACTGGAGCTACACTAATATGCTACAAAGTCCTAGTTAGGCTATTAATCATGGAAGATACCATTAAGCAACATGGTCACGTGGGAAAATAGTTAGGCTATACCTAAATACTATATATAAACCAAATATAAGCCCATTGGCTCTCTTAATATTTATATTCAAAAACCCCAGATCATATACCTAAGTTATATGGATACGCAAGAATAGAGATGGGATAAACCAAGCTTGTGAAGCAAAATATGAAGGCATCTTTTAATTAAGAATATATTGGTAAACAAAAATATACTTCACTAACTGCTAAAAATAATATAACATAATTGGCAATATATTGAGTCGAATTATTACATTCTTCATGCCACCTTAGACTGAATCCTAGTCACCACATCTCAACCCCAAAGTTAAGTTCTGCATATACATTCTTCATGCCACCAAATCTCAGTCCTTTAGAGTCAAAGTTTATTTTCACATTTCTACCTTAGAGCTAATTTCTTCCCTTGTCACGTCAACTACAATAATAGTCAAGAATGATCTTATAAAACCACAATAGAAAAAGAGGCTTTCAAAAAGAAATAGGAAGAAACTGCAAAATAAAACATATCGTGCACGAAGGATATTGCTATTTCAATTTACATAGTATACCTAAAGTGGCCTTGAACATTCCTTGTTGCAACTGCCATTTCAGATGCACCAACTTCTTTTGGCAGCACCCATGAATCTGCATCCCCATGGAAGTGTACCAACTCTCTCTCCTTTAAGTAATTTTAATATGCTATATGTGGCAAACATAAAATATGAGCTTCCAGCGCATGTTAGTGTTTAAGATGAACAAACAAAGTGAATTTGTACATATGGCCAAGCATAACTCTTATAAAGAGCTATGGCATCTTTTGCATCAAATAAACCATCAAACTAATGTAAAGAGCTATGGCATCTTTTGTATCAAATAATGCCATATACAGGCCTTACCTGAGTCTGCTATATACCTTCAACAAATTAGCATAGACAAAAATGTTGGTTAATTCTATGTTGTCCTACTAAATATGTAATCAAATTTATTCCAAGTGGGAAATTACAAACGGCAATAGTTGTCCTCAAATAGAGATGATGGAAACCAACTTTAGATGATGGAAATCAACTTTTAATGCTTGTTTTAATCTGCCAACCACAAATATAACAAGTTTGACTAAATTTTTTTTATGAGAAGTAGATTAAGCTTAAAAGTCATCAGGAAAAATAACATTAGAATAATTGTTTGCTAGGATCTGTTGAATACTCTCTATTAGATTCCTCGAGTGAAGTTCAAAATTTGGTGCACCTTTTCTTTAAGCATCTATGCTTCAATGAGAAGTCCCAACAGGGTGGATACACATACCTCTTAAGTCATTCCGTTGATCATCAAAAAAGATCTATCCATCCATCAAGTTTGATAATTCATCATGTTTTACCAAGGTACAAGATTTTTCTTTCCTGATCTATTGCTGAAACTAAGAACAGAGACATGATTTTGAGTCTTATACTGTATGCGTTCTAAATCCATTAACTTCAGGAATTAGACTAACAAACAACATGGATACAATGTTGTATACAACTTTTATGGACCAGGTCAAAATTAAAAGAAAAGTAAGAATGATGGTAGCTTTATAATATATACCATCATGTAAGCATCTATTTCAAAGTCAGGGATGATTCCTGTCCTTTTTCTGTAGAATTACCTCTGACATGATATCTTGAACAAACAAGAAACCCAGTTACTGAAATGTACTTTCTTGTAGATTCAGGTAAACACAACAAAAATTACTTTCATTAAGGTATTGCTGCAAAATCAAGTGTTTCTCTTACTGTCATTTCAGGAATATGCAAGTCATAGTGGCTATGATAGGAATCCATTTGGAAGAGCTCAGTTCAGTGCAGAGTGTAGCTCAGTGTCAGTGTAATTCAGTGTCCATGCCCAAATCAGTATCAGTAGTGCAGAATGCAGGGTAGTATCAATAAAAGCTTAGTGTAGCAATGAAAGCTAATAAGCTACTGAGTTCCTTTTCTTCCTGAGTTATTTCTTTGATTGAGTACCAGAGTATGGGATATAATAATCCAGGTCACACTCACTCCAGGTCAGCAAATTAAGTATAGCTCAGAAGACTAGCTCCAGCAAACATTTAGTGAAATATAGTTAGCCTTAACTAAGTATTAACCTTCATAATCTTGTAACTTCCCAGCAGCTATATAAGAGAAGAAAGGGAGAGAGATAGGCATCGAAGAATTGAGTATTTTATTTCATTTCCAGTTTATAATTTCCTTTACAACAATTTCCTTTCATTGTCAATTGTATTTCCTTCTTAGATCTATGAATAGAAACCCTAGAATTTTATTCCAGTTCCTTGTTTACTTCCTCTTCTTAATTATGCATGGTCTCATAGAAATTCCTTTGGTTAAGTTAGGATCATAGCATCAATACCAATAGCTAATGAAATACTTCACAATTTGAATTAACCGCTAATTCTTTCCATCCAACTCATATGTTGTTTTAAACTTTTCAAAAACACTACCCAATATCTTATAACACAACTAATTACTTAAAATCCAAAACAATATTACCAATTGCTAGATTCATAAAATACAAAGTTTGGCTATTTTAGTATAGACTTCACATATACATGTACAGTTGTACTAAACAAAAGAAAGAAGTTTCTTTCATTGAGAAGCAGTTAACTTACGACTTCGAGTCTGTTCCCATTTCCATGGATACTTTTTGTTTTTGAAGCTACCAAAATTCAAGAATTTGTCAATATTGTCTGTGCCTTGTTAAGAAAGAGGAGCATATTACACTTTTTCAGAAGAATCCACATCATATAACCAAATAGGACCTTTCTCTATCCACGAGAATGACTGGCTTTTGCTTTACTGCTACTTATCTCCAAACATAAATGCCTAGTTTGTTACCTCCTTTTCTAGAGATATTAGAATACCAGAGTGGTTACCATGCATTTGTGACGTTTAATATAGTCAAGGGTACAAGATTTTGTATTACCGACAACTTCATAGTAGAAAAAATATGCTATTAACAAGTCACTGTCAAAAACTGAGTTTAAGAGTGTGGGTATTAGGATGTAGTGGATTAAGATCATTGACAAACAGTCTGACTTGTACTAAACATAATATTTGACGAACATGCTGAATAATAGATGAAATGCAAGAGAAAGAAGAAAACAATAAGTTTCTTACTCCAATTAAGAGGACCTGCTTAGCAGATGCCTAACCTCAGAAAAAGAGAGGAGATACTACTACACTCATCAAGCATAATTAATCTCATAAAAGAGGAGAGACCCATGTATTTGAGCTGAATGAGATTTAGTTCTGTAATTGAGCTTAATGATCTGTTGCTGCCATGTTCATCGAAATATACCTTGAGCAATGCGTATACTTAGAATCAAATGTATAATGCATTTACTAAATAACACATCCTCGCTTTGATAAAGAGCGTGGCGATATCTCAGTTTGATTTATAGCAAAAGAAAAAGGCAGATGCACAACAACTATAGCTTAAGAACTGATTCCTCAACAGATGTTTCGAGCGGAAAAAATTATCATTTGTTAACCCTTGGAATTTTGAAGCCCAAAAAGTTGCATTAATCATATGAAGAAATCATGAAAAAAAACTATTACAAAACTGAAACTCAACTTATGAATCGAATTTAAAATATCCATCTCTGGTGAAAACTCTAGAGATGCCGAGACAAACTGATTAAGGAGAATGCCAATAAGACATGAATTTCTAACAAACTAGAAATATCAAATAGTTGCAAAGACAGGAAGAACATAAGTCGACATAAGCCATAAACTGGTGCATCTACAATTACCAACCAATTATTCAAATATATGTAACATACACATGCAGAGATAAATGAACTGGAACGTGCAGGTTATGGCCATCGACAAGCTTACTTCCTTCCAAACTACCCTACTTCAAATCAAATTAAGGCGACTCTTCAGCCTCGGAGTGACCAAACTTTCTATATTGAAAGCTGGACCCGGAGATGTCAGGCAGTAGTTAAATTTTTTTTGAGGAAATTCAAGCGTAGTCTGTGTTAACACTCTTGTATAGAAAAACACAATACATTGGGCAGCTCAAAAGGCCTAAAGAACCATTAGAAAGATAGAAATCTGCACCAAACACATATATGTAGAAATTGGCGCTATCCAAAACTTACCCTGCCATCAAATCCAAAACACAATACATTGGGCAGGTCAAAAGGCCTAAAGAACCATCAGAAAGATGGAAATCTGCACCAAACACAAATATGTAGAAATTGGCGCTATCCAGAACTTACCCTGCCATCAAATCCAGATAAGTTACTAAATAATGGTTGAGGGTACTTTGAACTGAGTATATGCTACAAAGAGGAATTAAACTGAAAGCATAATACATAATTTATGGAACCAAAATTACGGCAAGGGGCAACCAAAATTAGCTCCGGTTAGGGCAACAAAACTCTTTGAGATAATAACCTATATGACTTCAAACTATAGAACTCTAGTCTAAGTACTGAAACAAGCTAGTATTAGCGTTGCTTAATTAGATTTCTTAATGACTTGTAATAGTAGCAGTAGCACTATAGCAATGCCAAAGAAAATGACACGTTGCAGAATTAGATTTCTTCATGATCCTTTCATGGATTGCCAAAGAAAATCCAGCAAGGATGAACATAAAGATTGGATATCAAGAAAGAAAAACCCTAGATAATGATTGATTCCCTCTAAACTCTAACAAAGAAAGGAACACCCTAGATAATGATCGATTATATTTTGATGCTTACAAAATCTCCAATATTTATCAAATGATCTGATCAATTCTTCATCTAAACCCTATATAATATATCAAGAAAAAAACTAAGCAAAATGAGAGGTCGAGATGGAGTGAGAGATGACTTAGACGGAAGCTGTGACGGCCAACGATCGAAAATGCTCCAACCTCCGAGATCGAAAATGTCTCAATCTTCGATATCGACGATGCGCGGTGGTGAAGACAGCTCCTTGCCGCCCTAGATAATGATCGATTATATTTTGATGCTTACAAAATCTTCAATATTTGTCAAATGATCTGATCAATTCTTCATGTAAACCCTATATAATATATCAAGAAAAAAACTAAGAAAAATGAGAGGTCGAGATGGAGTGCGAGATGACCTAGACGGAAGCTGTGACGGCCAACGATCGAAAACGCTCCAACCTCTGAGATCGAAAACGTCTCAATCTTCGAGATCGACGATGTGTGGTGGTGAAGACATCTCCTTGCCGCCCTAGATAATGATCGATTATATTTTGATGCTTACAAAATCTCCAATATTTATCAAATGATCTGATCAATTCTTCATCTAAACCCTATATAATATATCAAGAAAAAAACTAAGCAAAATGAGTGAGAGATGACCTAGACGAAAGCTGTGACGGCCAACGATCGAAAACGCTCCAACCTCCGAGATCGAAAACGTCTCAATCTTCGAGATCGACGATGCGCGGTGGTGAAGACAGCTCCTTGCCGCCCTAGATAATGATCGATTATATTTTGATGCTTACAAAATCTCCAATATTTATCAAATGATCTGATCAATTCTTCATCTAAACCCTCTATAATATATCAAGAAAAAAACTAAGCAAAAGGAGTGAGAGATGACCTAGATGGAAGCAGTGACGGCCAACGATCGAAAATGCTCCAACCTCCGAGATAGAAAACGTCTCAATCTTCGAGATCGACGATGCGCAGTGGTGAAGACGGCCCTTGCCGCCCGAAAGAGAGAGAGAGAGAGGAAAAAGAAAGAGTTCAGAAAAGTGTCATCATATTTTTTTTACTACGACATGTTTGAGCAAAGCGTCGTCAATAAACTGTCGTTATTAATCATTTTTGTTGTAGTGGTAATTGCTGGAATGACGACTTCCGACCTATCTCCTCCACTGTTACGATCCTTCCTGACATGGTGGCTCAATTGGAGCAGAGCACAGTAGCATAACCTCCCCACTTCATCATTGCTAGATCAGTCATCCACATCAGCATTGCCAATGCTCCAGCTCAGGAAGAAGCTAGCACAGCAATTCCCAACTGTCAAGCTTGGTCAAGAAGGAATCCAGAAATCTATAAATAAGAAGAAGGAGAAGAGAAGAGTATCAGAACCTTGAATCCTGTTTTCAGCATTTTATTTTGGATTTGCACTTTACTTTTCAAATGTACTTTTCCGTTCATTTTCCTTTCTTCAATAAAGAAAAACCCTAGTTCATCCCCAAAATCTCCATGATCTTCTTCAATTCATCACTGTTTTTGCACAGAAATGTCAAAATTACAGTCGAGTGCTAGCAATTCTGGGTCAATGAGCTTGGGAGCTCATCAATTGGTATCAGAGCAGCTCGGTCCAGTGATTGAGGGCAGAAAGGAAGGAAGCTTCGGCCATGGCGGATCGGGAGGAGTGACATCAAAAGGAAGGCGAGTTCCAATGGATGAAGCTCGATTTCTCTCCATCGAAGACACCATGGGGACACTGTCAGGTACTGTTCTCGATCTCAGTGTCCGACTCGATAAATTTGAGGACAAATTCGAACGAATGATGGAGGAGTTGATCAGATCTAATCGAAACCCTGAGGTTTCGAACCAGCAATCCATTTCCACACCAATTACACACTTCACCATGGCTGCACAAAGCTCTTTCTCTTCCATTCAGATGTTGAATTCACCTGTTCATGCTAACATTAGTCATCCATGGAGTAGAAGTCCACCAGTGATGCATACAGTCATGTCAGTCCCTGAGCAAACACTCGTGGGAACCCTAATTTCACAACAAAACCCTAGTTCCCCTGCCATGGGATCCATGACCAGTGGACACGAATGCATGTTAATGTCTCTACACAAGGAATCTGAGACAAGGATTCAGATACTAACTGCAGCAGTTCAGAAATATAAAGGAAATTCAAAATCATTTGAAGAGCAACTACAAATACTAACTGCACCATTTCAGAAATACAAAGTAAGAAGGGATTCAAAAAGATTTGAAGAGGAACGTCCTGATGAAGTTAGTCTTCTGCAACCTGATACTGAATCTCCAGAAGTCTCAACCACTGCAGGTCACGAATGCAAGGAGAACAAATTGTTCCTGCTTACCTCTGATCTAGGGGAACTGGATACCACAGAAGCAGAAGATGATACTCGTAAGGGGTCAATGGCAATAAATTCATTAGATAATAATGTTTCAGGTGAGAAAAAATTTGAGTTGACTGAAATTATGGCATCCACAACAATTTATGAAGAGAAAGACAACTTCTATGTCCAGAAGGTGGATCCAAGCCATGCTTCCTTGGTGGTTGGGCAGTTGCTTGATGATGATTGCCCTGAAGATTCCATCAAAGGTCTTATTCCTTCAGTTTGTTCTCTAGTTCCTGTTAAAGCTCTTGTGGATGAATATGGAAAGAGGATTATGAAGGCACAAGACTTGAGGGACTACATCATGATCTTAAATTTGTCGAGCAAGAAGACATATCACTCGGGTGTTGCAATAAAAAGAATCAACGATATGGAAAATCATGGGCCAATGTTGGAGATAATGGTAATAACCATATGGGATCCAGGTATTGCTATGTAGAACACTAAAGACACTGATTATATGAAATTGTGTGCTTCTATGTGCCTCCACTCCAGTAGAAAGAATTAGTATCAACTAGCTCTCACATACCGGCTGTAGTGTCAGAGAATGAGATCAATTCACAGTGAGTTCCAATCCCAGTTCAGTAGCTTAGCTTAGTGGCCAGAGTGCTTCAATTTTTTAAGACTTCTCTGTGAAGTCAGTGGCTTCTCCAGTATTAGTTAGTTCAGTACACTCGAAGATAAGCTCCAGTTAGCTCAAGCTAAGGTCCAATATCAAGTAGTATCGAGTATCAGACTTTAAGGTTTCAGTATTAGTTTGATGTAATGGCTCTGGCTCAGTTAATTTGAGAAATTCATGAAGACTGACCCTTACTTTGACCTTGGGACAAGGTCAAATTCAAGGGGAGGGTATTGTTACGATCCTTCCTGACATGGTGGCTCAATTGGAGCAGAGCACTACAGAGAAGCTTCACCAGTAGCATAACCTCCCCACTTCATTATTGCCAGATCAGCCATCCACATCAGCATTGCCAATGGTCCAGCTCAGGAAGAAGCTAGCACAGGAATTTCCAACTGCCAAGCTTGCTCAAGAAGGAATCCAGAAATCTATAAATAAGAAGAAGGAGAAGAGAAGAGTATCAGAACCTTGAATCCCGTTTTCAGCATTTTATTTTGGATTTGCACTTTACTTTTCAAATGTACTTTTCCGTTCATTTTCCTTTCTTCAATAAAGAAAAACCCTAGTTCATCCCCAAAATCTCCATGATCTTCTTCAATTCATCACTGTTTTTGCACAGAAATGTCAAAATTACAGTCGAGTGCTAGCAATTCCGGGTCAATGAGCTTGGGAGCTCATCATCCGCCGCCATCCCGCCTTCAGACCTCTCCTCCCCCGTACTCTCTCGTGATCCCCTCTGTCATTGAACCTCCGTCGTCGTGGCTTCCGACCTGTCTCCTCCCTCCGTCCTCCCTCGTCATCGAATCTCGTTGTCGACCAACTTCGTAAACGGCAGCCCTGATCCAACTCCATGTCCCTGCTATTGATTTCGATGATTTGGTAAAGAAGAAGAAGAAATCGTGGGGAACACCTCGTCGATGCTGAGTCAATACGACATCGAGGAAGTCCAAGAACACTGCCACTACCTCTGTAAGGAGAATGTGTCTCAACTTTGTGTGTAAATATTTCATATATCTAGTGAATTATCACATCTCCATCATCCCCTTTAGTTGGTACTCATAAGATGTTTGTTTAAATGCTTGAGTAGATTAAAATTGGTTAGATTCTTATGTTTTCATATGTTTTAGAGAGTATATAACGAGGCATACATGTAGAAAGTGTTGCAGGCCTTCTAACCAAGACAACAAGGGATTGAGGAAAATCAAAATATTTTGGCATCAATGAAGGTGACAAGTTTGGATATGTTGCTAACTATTCTAATTTTGATCTATTTTTAGCAAACTAACTTAATTATCTGTACTAAGGTTGTTTTATTCAGATTTCTTCCAAGGAATGTCGAAGAACACTATATCTAGAGCTAAATACCAAATTAATACTGCAGTTACCGGCATAGGGATTAACAATTCATTTTCATGGTTTGTGTTTTTTTCCTTTTCTTTGGCTTATGTTATTACCGAGGGTTTCTGATTTCTTCTGTTCATCGGTGCACAAGTAAGATGGTGGTATTTTTCAAGCAATGCAGGTATATCTTGTCGTTAGCTCATCAACTATAGATACTTTTGAATTTGGGCAACCCATACCTCAATTTAAGTTATTTAACATTTTTTGTCCGATACTTGTTTCATCTATCAATGTGATTATTGGATATGACTAATTTATTTATATGCTATAATAAAGTAGACATCCTAGGGAATGTTGGCGCATCATATAGTCCGGGAAAACATTATGGGTTCTCTGATTCATCAGTTGGGTTGACTAGCTAATACACAATTTTCCTTGGGTAAAGTTGAAGATGTACTAAATGTTTTTACTGAAAGGTGTAGTTAAGTAACATGTTATTGAACTTCCCAAAGCATGGTTAGAAAATATTTGTGGATTTCTGTTCCATCAGTTGAATGCTACAGATAACTTTTACAAAAAAATTCTCGTGTGGAAGTTTGAGTTGTATGGTACTGGATTTCTTTACTGGAACATGTCACTATTGGACTTTCCAAGTAACTCCTTTTCATGTTGTTAATTGAAACCTTTTTAACGGAAACTACAAAAATCCTGGCTTGTTTTTTTAAAAATGGCTATGTAAGATGAAAGGGTCTAAACAACGACTACAACATATCGCTATCTCTAACAATATTGCTTTAATATATCGACATGTACCAGGGAAATATTTTAGGTTGTCAAGATAAATGCTCTATTTTCGAGTTTTAGTGCAAGCAATCACACTTTCATGTTATGATGTCTAAGTAGATGTTTTTGGGTCAAGCGTCTAGATTTGGTTCTTTAAGGGTCGAGATACCATAATTATATTCTTATGATATGAATTATATATTCATGATGATATTTATACAGCCTACAAGTTTTTGCAGTTGAAAAAAAGAATGGTTTCCAAATAGTTGCAGTTATACTGTGAGCTTTACACTGAGATTGGAGCTTTACAAATAGTTGCAGTTGAAAAAAAATGGTTTCGCGACCGTACAACAAGCCTTCTTCTCTATGCGAGGAACCTCAACGTCCTCCAGTTCTTTCTGGTCTCTCGTTCTTTCCGTCCGTAACCAAGTATATCTACCAAACAAAGCATCTGAACCATTCTCTCGCCCCTGTCATTTAAGTTAAATTCAGATGAAAACAAGGTATTTACTAAATTTTGTTTCCTTTTTCCTTTTGTAGTAGGTGTGTTGTCGTTGGCCCTGCAGACAAACACACATAAACATGACCTATGTGTCCAGTAGTCACTTGGAACAATGGACGGATGGCCATAGGGTTTTTGTAGGATTTACAATAAGACCTGTGATTTTTTTCCTACTTAAAAGTTAGCACAACTTTCTTAGAAGAACTATCAAATGATGATGCATAAGGAACCTGTATCTTACAAGTTACAAAGTTCCAACAACTCGACTTGTACTCTATTTGATCCCCACTAAATAGCTTAGCCAAACCAAAGCATGAAATTTTAGGGTTCATGTATGCATCTAACTGAGTGTTATTGGCTTTGAGATCTCTATGTGTAACTTTTAGCTGAGATTCCTCATGTAGCAGCGCAAACCCCGAGCTATTCCTTCAATGATAATGAAGCTTCTTTCTTACCAGTTCAACTCTTTGCATTTGATAGGATATGTATTGGAGAAAATGTACTATTAGATAACTAATGTAACATAAATAATGTCTTTAATTCCTAGGAGAGATAAATAAGAGTTTACTTACATTATGCCGTGTAATTACTTCTCTTGTTGAACACCTTGGACACATTCCATACAGGTTAGGCTAGTATACTTTGCGCATAGACTTTGATTATTTCCTTAAATTGTAAATGCTTTGTTCATAATAATTATGACATGTATAATTGACCTCTTACTTTTATTTAGTCTTGACTATGTTTCCTTTTGGGTATTCAGATATAGCAAGCTTACAAGGCTATTGCGTGATTCACTAGGAGGCAGGAATAAGACATGCATAATCGCTACTATCTCACCATCTGTACACTGCTTGGAAGAGACTCTAATTACGTTGGACTATGCTCACAGGGCGAAAAATATAAAGAACCAGCCAGTGGTTTTCATTTCTCTTACACTTCATATAGTTGTTTATAGCTTGCATCAAATAATAGTTTTTTTTTTTTTTTTTTTTCAATTTTGGTTTCTCCCCCTCGAAATCAGGTTAACCAGAAGATGATGAAATCAACTTTAATCAAAGACATATATGGTGAAATTGACCGTCTTAAATAAAGCAGGTAAATTCCCTTGATTGGCTGCCAATTTTCCTCTTCGTCGTTATGTGAAAGTAACATAACTTTCTTTGTTAGAGCTAAATGCTACTCGTGAGAGAAACTGTGCATATATATATATATATATATATAAATATACACACACACACACACACACAAAAGGAACGATATTCCCAGGAGGAGAGTGAAAGAAAGATCCATATTTGTAGCATCTCTGTGGATAAATTTATGATTATTCGTATGATAATTTACTTTTAGAAAGTGCCATATGTTAGACTTTAAAGGTTTTCACACTTACATTAAGTGTGAGTATGAAGACCTATAAATAGCTGATTTCTACAACAAAAAACTCTCTAACTTATGATATCAGTGTCCTTTGTTCAATGTTCTTCACTCCAATTGGCATATAACCTAATGGGAGAGATCATATGGAGGATTTGATACATTATCTATTATTGTTCTAATAACATATCTTCTTATTGGTCCAGCCATTAATTTTCTAATGATCCATCAAACCTGAGTAGAGCAGCTCTGGTTAGATGTATGTCTTAGTTCTGCTAACTACTTTTTTTTTCCTGCAGAATATGGAAGGACAAGTCACATACACAATTGGTATACCTTATAATCTCTAAACTACCTAGTGTTTGAATTCCTCATCATGTCTATATTCTCTTCTTTTGGTGTTATGCACTAGCTTTATGTTTCAGTTAATGTTAACTAGGTTTCTTAGTAGTTAATAATTTATTATTATCAAAGAAATTTGGAGGTACAATCAGGCTAAAATAGCACCATTACTTTTATCTTCTTATACCTTTATTCATGTTGCAACATTCATCAATGAAATTTTCATGATTCACAATCTGTTGCTATTTGTTTGGGTATGGATTTGTTTAATATTAAAGTTATTTCGTACTATCAATCAAGTTATGCTTAACAATTTCTCCACCTATGATAGCTAGCCAATATATTTGTTGTTTTTGCTGTGTAACCAAAGAGAGAAGAAATTAGCGTTTATGAACAAAACATAAAATTTATATATCAGGATCTATAAAAGCTAGCATGACCAGGAAGGTGTTGAAGGTTTGTTCATGATTCTATTAAATGTTAACAAAACATAAACCTAATTTGTTTGAGACCTTTGCCATCTTTAAAAACATCCATTCATTATTCTATTAAATGGCATGGTAGCTTTATAACATTCTAATGTTTCTACTGTCATATATTATTCAAAAGACTGACATCTGGCATCATAAAATTTATAAACAGCCAACCATCAAGAATGGGCATGAAGAACATTGAGGGAGTAGTGGCGCATGGTACTGCTGGCGCATGGGATACTGGAGGAGTAGTGGCGCATGGCGCTGCGGGCACATGGGGACACTTCTTAGGCTGTTGGCGCATGGGGCTGGTTCACTTTGACGCATGGGGCTGGATCACTTTGGCGCATGGTAGAAATTTTTTATGCTTCTACAAGACCCCCTTCAAAGTTTCTAAACTTAAACTTTATAAGTTTTAAGTTTGGCATACTTTGAACAGAAGCATGGAGGATATAGGCACATAGGCCGCCACGACGCATATATAGAACATCTCCATTTGACGCATCGGTTTGCTTGGCGATTTGGCGCAGGCAGAGATTCATCCATTAACTGTCAGATTCATCATGCGGTTTCGGCGCCTAGCAATTCGTGAACCATTAATGTCGCTCTTGCTATAAATAGAGGGCTAGGGGAGAGAGAAATGGCACTTTTCTCCTTCATACCATGTCTCTGTTGAAGCCGGGTGCGGGGAAGTCAGTCGAACAGTTTGTTCACCCTCTCCCTCTGATGGTCGACCATCCATCTGTCGTCAGTGAAGGTGAGGAGTAAGACTTGTCCCTTTTGTTCTTGGGTCACTTCAGACACTTCTTGGCACTGTCTGTTTGCACCGCTTTTGGCATTGTCTGTTTGTATGGACGAGGAATCGCTTGGCCTGACGCGCATGGTCGTTGTCGAAGGGCTTCGTCCTGAAGATGTGCTGACGGCGAGAGTTCTACCTGAAGCATGCGTCGAGAACTAATGCGCAACCACGTTGCATGGGCATATTCACCTCTGCATGGCGATGGTTATCTTTGTACTGTGGTGGGGGTGCGCATGTGTACGGGACTTGGTGCCTATGCGCGACGTCCCTGAGTGCATGTGTGAGACTCTGTCTCACAGTACCTATATCGGTATATGGATACGCATTTTTTTACGGTATGTTTTGTTTTCTGGATTTCGTAGGATTTTAGAAACTTAGAAATTAAAACTTTACTGCTGACCGATATACCGAAGTATATCGATGGTATACCGATCCTGAAGATATTTGTTTCACTTTTTGAGATTTCTCTATAAATAGTACTTGGTTTCTTTTCATTTCTCTTCTCTCTTTCTCTCTCTTCTCTCCACTCTTTTTCTCTTGATCTTGGAGCTTGGTCTTGAGACATGGAGAGTGGTTTTTGAACCCGTCATAGTGGTGGACTAGAAGTTGAGGCTGGGAGCTCGCTGCAGGCAAGTACATCTTGGCGATTCTATGAACTTTTCTTGCTTTCTGTCATTTTCTTTCCTGGAGCTTTGGTAGTTGCTTTTTAGTTTAGACTTGCTTTACTATTATTGTTCATCTCATAATTTCTAGCCTTTTGACCATCTCGATTTTGATTTTTGGTATAATCTTGCCCCATCCCTTTTTGGTAACTCGGTAACGGAGAACGGTACCAGAGTTGTGACAGTGAGTTTTAGTCTATATTGTGATATAAGACTTACCCCTAGACTTGACTTCTTGTTAGACTTGATTTTGGTAATTTTTGGGGTTTGATTTGGATCCCGAAATCAGATTTGGCTTTGGCATAGTTTTCCTCGAAAACCGGCATACCGACGATATACTGAAGTATACCGACGGTATACCGATTTCGACCGACTTGATTTCTAGATATTTTTAATGAACCATGACCGGTATACCTACGGTGTACTAGACTGTACCGACGGTATACCGATCCTGCCGACAGTTTTAGATATTTATCGGCCAACATACCGACGGTGCACTGGGTTGTGCCAACGGTATACCGATTATGGACCATTGTTTTTCCAGCAGCTTTATTGCCTACTTGGAATGGCATACCGACGGTATACTACAGTATACCAACGGTATACCGTTTTGTTGGAATCCATAACTTGTGTTTTTTATGTCTTTAGACCGATATACCGACGGTATACGGGAGTATACCGACGGTATACCGATCGTGTTCGCTTTTACATGTGATTTCTTTTCTTGTGCTCATTGATTTCTTATACCTGGCTTACTTGTATTTATTGCTTGCATGTCTATTTATGTCTTATTGTCTCGACCAGACCTTTTATGTAGTTAGGGGCTTTACACCCTATTTACACCTGCCTATTACATGTTACCGATCGATATTCCGGCAACCAGACATATGTATTAGTAGAGGTTGATTTACACTCTATGTACATATGGAGACGACCATGCATATGTATTAGTAGAGGATGTGATTTACACTCTACGTACATATGGAGACAACTAGGCATATGTATTAGTAGAGGATGATTTACACTCTATGTACATGTTGACTCGACCAAACATCTGTATTAGTAGGGGACGATTATACCCTATGTACATTTGACCAGTGTTCAGTAGGCAGTGGCTTGTATCAGCATTCTTGTGTTTCCTGTTCGTGGCACTTTTTGTATGGCTTGAGTTGTGTACCTTAGCTCTGCGTTTGCCTGTGTAGTTATGATTGATCTGTCTTGTGCATGTGTAGATGTGATGTTCAATTATATTGCCTGAGCCTTTACTTTTTGTTATAATTCTGTGTATCAGTAAGTGACTTGAGATTAAGTCCGACTCGGAAAAAGAATCATAATCCTGGTCCTTGTTTGGTTTAAGGGTTATGATTCCTATTTTGAGGAGTTCTCGAATATTTTTGTTGCTTACTGATTTATCCTTACTCGTGTTTTCTTTACTTCTCCTTGGCATGTCTCGGTTATTTGGCATGTTTCATGTATCCAGTTATATTCGTGTTAATATGGTGCTCTTATATTCCTAGTGGTTATATGTGATTCAGCTTATTGTCTTCTTTCTCGGGATAAGTGCAATGGTAGCGCACGAGTCTCGAATTGCTTTTATTATTCATGTTGCTTAGCGTATTGTAGCTCTATGTTGTTTTTGCTGGTTTTTAGTTCATAGTTCTTGGCCTCCTTTGTGATACTTGCTATTTGAGTTCTGACCCCACTGGTTTTGCTTGGCCAGATTTGGTAGCAGAGCCTGAGGATCTTACTTTCCTTCCTGTCACGCCCCAGTCCCAAAATACGTAGGATTAGGAATACATAGCATGCTAGCCGTATGTGTATGACAACTCCAATATATGGATACCATAATACACATGTACGCTGTAATATGAATATTAGTTCACAAGTGGTAAATATATTGTCAACACAAGTCACAAGCATCTATATCTCATCCACAAACACAATAAAGAATATTAAAATAAAAAACTGAAGTCTCAAATATGAAGTATCAAAGAATGATATTCGGGTGGAGACAAATCCAATACCAGTCGACTATATCAAAAACTAAATGAGAGAGAAGACCAAAACCCCAATATGAAATAATGTCAAATAAAAGAAACAGCAACTAACAGATATCATCAATTGCGAAGAAATTAGTGGTACTCAGAAGATAAGACCTCAATCGAGAATGAAGTGTCTGGTCCCGGTCCGTACTCCTGCGGATAATCCTGCTCGTCTATACCTGGAAAGGGGCCAGGTCCTCAGAGGAACGTAACAAGATACATAAAAGCATGCCAATAAAGTACTGAATATAAACATCCAAATGGTCGCCTAACCGTCTATGTGAAATGCACTTTTGAGAACAACTTTCCAACGCATGGGCTATCTAGCTAAAAAAGGGATTGGCATAACTCTCTCGGAGAATCAGTGGCCTACAAAGCGTAACATCTTTCGATCGTCAGAGGCCGCTTGTAAATAATATAATATAAGGGTCATCTGACCACGCATCTCCGACGGAACGTATGGTTACAAAAGGAAAAGTGTAAAGAAGCCTAAATGTCTACTTGTTCTCCCCACCCCCATGCTCTATCCATGTCATATCCATGCCACGGTGATACCTCTAATAACTGTCAAGTCTCCTAGTATACATTTCTATCAGCAGTTATTTCCTATTCGTCGCACGTCCCATACGTACAGGTGGCCAGTCTATCACGCAAGTCCTACATGAGACTCATACTCGTATAAAAAATGTGTCACGGCCAGTGAAACATAAGAATGCCTCAACATCATAAGGTGGTCTCGTAAAACTAGGTCGACATGCATAATATAAATAAGAGACAAAAGACGACATAACCATCGATGCACCCAAGTGATTCTTGGACGCGCGGTTTACATAGCAGTTTAAAATAATGAAACTAAACAACAGAAAATATGCATGCTCAATAAAGAATGTAAATAACAGTACAATGTCAAGATATACTTGTCTAGCAAACAAGCTGTGCAATGTAAGTGTCTAGGCATTAAGCACAGAGTATCAGAAACCACTGCCTCCGAATGAATATCTCCGGATGTTGAAATAAACATCATTAATGTTCCTAGAATCAGCAAAATAGCCAGAAAATTCTACCCTTTCATCCAATTTGGACACAGGGGCAAAACATAAATTTTGGGTCAAAGCGGGGTACACATGTGGTCCACTTTGCACCAAAAAGCGTGTTAGGGGTAAAATTCTCTAAATGGGACAAATTATAGGTCAAATAATTCCGAAACGACGATACAAACTCAACGGTATATCCAATTTTGGATTCGGTGAGCCGATCACAAATTTGTCATTTAAGTCAAACCATGGGACCCGCAAATAGACGACTCGGTCAACTGTCTCAGAATTACGTGAAACTTGGGTCACAAGACCAGCGTGATACCACAAATCCAATGGCGCAAGTTTTATCACATTCCGACGAGCGTGCACAAACTAATTGAAAAATATGCAAAATGTGGATACGGGAAACTTTTTACGGATACGGGTTGATTCCGACGCATACACACGTCCAAATCAACTTTCGCGAAAGTCCGCATGTCAGGATATACCATACGCTCCTTTCGGAATAAGTGGTACATGACATGGTGGTATGGTTTGTCGGGACGCACGTCGTATCTCAAGTTTTCAATATTTTCGAAACAAGCTTTTCGGAAATTTTAACGGGCAATTTAACACAGATTTAATGATAAAAAATATACAACTATTTGGTCGCTTCTATCCTGGTTATATTGACTATCTATCAGAATAATAAAATTAAATTTTGGTTCAGTTGTTTGTGAGAAACTGCCCTTCCAACAGGGGATGTTGGAACATTTTCTGCTATATTTTTCCCTTCTAATCAACTAGTTTTTCTCGAGATTTTGTTTCAATCTTTTCAGTTCCTGGAGAGTTTAATAAAAATACAATTGGCAGGATCTAATGATGGTTATGTTTTCCATCCATTGGAACAAACGGAATGAGAATCGGTTGAGAGATGGACGATAACACATACCTCTAAGTCGGGACTCGGCTTGGTTTTGTGTTGTGGTCGCGCACGAGATGTCGACGGTGGGTTCGGATGTGCGGCTGCGAGTTCAAGTGGTCGGGCTCTCAGAGAGGCTTCTGAGGATCGAGGGGTTCATCGCGGGAAGCTTGGCGGCTGCGAGGGAGAGTTTTCTAGGGTTCGATACTTCGAATGTACATTTATATATATAGTATTTGAATGGGTCGAAATAGGGAAGGTCGGGTTCCCTGTGATCCATGGGGGAAAGACGGTTGCCTTGTTTTTCTGCTGCTGGCATTTTCGTGGCCTATTGCAAATTTTTTTTTTAACTTTTCTTAACTTAACTTGTCTTTTCTTTATTATTCTTTTATTTATTTTCCTTTTAACAACTAAATCATTTTTTTATTATTTTATTATTTTATTAACATTATTATTGTTGCTCTTATTATTATTACCATTTTTACTATTACTTCTAGTACTATTTCTATAACTCTTTATTATTTTATTTAATAGTACTTCCTTATTAGTTCTATAATACAAAAAATTATTTTATTTGTTACGAAAAATTTTCAACTTCTAATATACAGACGCATTAGGGGGTCATCCTCATGTATCGCCATTGGTACCAGACCTAGTATATATATATATATATATATATATATATATATATATATATATATATATATATATACTATTAAATTAATTCAAAATTTCAGGGTGGTTACACTTCCTGCGGATGGTGACTACCCGGAGCACCAGACAGCCATAGTAAGTTGTCTTCTATCCCCACTAGACCTCATACTTTTTATTCTTTTGAGCCGTTTAGCCGCCGAGCACGTGTTAGCTCATGTTTTGGACTTGGCATTCTGCCTACGAGCCATGACATGATTAGATTATTCTAGACCATGGCTAGTGTTGATCATATATGACTTATACTCTGCTAGTTTTCCATTTTGTATTACTAGCTTCATGATTATCTATGTATATTTGGTTTGGGATACTTTATTATTTTGCTCCAGATGATCTTATTTCTTGTTTATTGTTTATCTACTTGTGATTGAGACACCTAGGACCGTTGACCTAGGATTGACTGATAGATTATAGTATTAACCCCTATTTTTTACAGCTTCACTGTATATGTGGAGTGTCGGTGTGCTCTAAGTATACGTAGCTGGCCGTTGTCATCCCCCGCTCTCCAGTATTCTGGTTCTGGGGCATGACATGGTTTTAGTGGTGGTCCATGCAGGTCACGCTGTTCCTGATCCTTCTGATCAGATTGTTCGAGTTTTGGCAATGGCAGGGCAGAGATCAGTAGGCCAGCCGATTCCTGAGGATCAGCATCAGCATTCAGGAGCAGAGTCGAGGATTGATCATGAGGCAGAGCAGCATGTTCAGACTGATCCATTGGCAGTACCCGTGCATCCAATTTAGCTAGAGCAGCCAGATATTGTACAAGCACTGATGGACGTTCTGACGGGTTTTATGGTGACTCGCCAGCGACATAGTGATGTCCTCACTCAGTCAGTCCAGATCGCCATGGAGCGAGGTGGAGCACAGATCTATAATTCTATGACCAGCTTCAGGCGTCGCAGTCCTCCGTTTTTCATGGGTACAGAGGACGTGATTTTATCTGATGCTTGGCTGCAGGACACTGAGGCCATATTAGAGGCAGCAGGGACTCCGGCTAGAGAGCGTGTCTCAGTAGTGAGGCTGTAGTTACTGGATTTGGCTCGCGACTGGTGGGCAGCTCAGGAGATTTTACTAGACGTTGATTCTATGGGCGAACTTTAGCGAGAGATTCCAGGCAAGGTAATTTGATGTGGTAGCGTGATCCAAGCTCCAGCAGAGGTTTAACAACCTCAGACAGGAAGGCAGGACCGTCTACGGTTAAGCGACGAAGTTCTATAGACTCAGCCGATTTGCCCCCACCTTGGTAGAGACCGAGTTAGACCGAGCTAGGAGGTTCCAGTAGGGGCTTCATCTGGAGATCATACTGACAGTGGAGAAGCATGAGTTCCAGACTTTCGACGTTGTAATGAGATCAGCGAGGAGGCACGAATACACCTCTCAGAGGATAGTCGATAGGATTGGGAGCCAAGAGAGGTCCCACTCTACCTTGAGGGATTTTTCCACCTAGTCTTCGGCACCATCACAAGAATTCAGGGCAGTGGAGATTAGATCCCAAGGGAGGCCAGCACCGGTGTCTTTATTTCAGCAGTCAGCGCAAACGCATCCACAACAACAGAGGTCGACTTCTTCTGTAGGGTATTCCTACTGTGGGAAACTAGGGGATATTCTTTCGGAGTACCGCAGGGCGCAACGCTTATGTCTGGTATGTGGTTGAGCGGACCACCTGATAAGGACTTATCCCCGGAGGGCTCCAACTTAATCCTCATCAGTCCAGCCATCAGTCTCGGAGCTCAGGACACCAGCACCGGCCAACAGCATCAGGCCCCGAGGCCTACACTAACGCAAACACGGACAGTACAGCATCAGAGGTCACAGCAGTATACTCAGGCCCAGGTACAGGCTAGGCATGGAGGCCAACAACAGAGGGGACCCATACCTAGAGGGCAGGGTCAGCAGCAAAATAGGGCAACAGTCCCGAGGTAGGTGCCTGGATAGTTTGGCATCTTGGAGCAGGTGATGACCGAGGGTGATTAGATTGCAGGTGATGTCCTGAGCATCCATTCGTTTATATCTTTTCTTGGGATTCACTTATATTCTATGAGTAAAGACGAGTATCTCGTCTCTTACTCTTCTGCCTGCGTATCTCGTTATACGTGATATTTATCATATATTACGACTACGAAGGTATATCCTGGGCAGAGTCATGTCTTCGACTGATTCGTTGGTACCAACTTACCTTGAGACTTGATCCATGTCTATTTTGGAATCAGCGTAGGCTAGCGAGGACGGGTTTCTACTTAGCTGATTCGAGAGGCATATTTATTATTATGCCTCTATGCCCTTCTTCCTGCTAGTGTAGTTGCTTGTGCTTTTACATTGTTGACTACTTTTATCTCCTGTCTATATGCCATTCTTGCCTTATTGAGTTATTGGTGTTTTTTGGAGCTTCTTGGTTTTGGTGCATGAGTGAAATTCCGATGACAGAATTTTTCTAAGGATGGGAGGGTTGTGAGACTCTGTCTCACAGTACCTATTTTGGTATATGGATACGTATTTTTTTTACTACATGTTTTATTTTTCTAGATTTTGTGGGATTTTAAAAACTTGGAAATTAAAACTTTACTGCTTAACCGGTATACCGATGGTATACTGAAGTATACCGACGGTATACCGATCCTGAAGATATTTGTTTTAGTTTTTGAGATTTCTCTATAAATGGTACTTGGTTTCTTTTTATTTCTCCTCTTTTTCTCTCTCTTCTCTCCACCCTTTTTCTCTTGAGATTGGAGCTTGGTCTTGAGACCAAGAGTCGTTTCTGAACCCCTTCGTGGTGGTGGATTAGAAGTTGAGGCTGGGAGCTCACTGCAGGCAAGTACATCTTGCCGATTCTATGAACTTTCCTTGCTTTGTCATTTTCTTTCCTGGAGCTTTGGTAGTTGCTTTTTAGCTTAGACTTGCTTTACTATTATTGTTCAACTCATGATTTCTAGCCTTTTGACCATCTCGGTTTTAATTTCTGGTAAAATCTTGTTATGTTCCTTTTTGGTAACTCCGTAATGGAGAACGGTACCGAAGTTGTGACCGTGAGTTTTAGGCCATATTATGAAATAAGACTTACCCCTAGACTTGACTTCTTGTTAGACTTGATTTTTATAATTTTCAGGGTTTAATTTTGGTCCCAAAATCAGATTTGGCTTTGGCATAGTTTTTCTTGAAAACCGGCATACCGACGGTATACTGAAGTATATCGACGATATACCGATTTTGACCTACTTGATTTTTAAATATTTTCGGTGAACCCTGACCGGTATACCAATGGTGTACTGGACTGTACCGACGGTATATCGATCATGCCGACATTTTTATATATTTATCTTGGCCGACATACCGACGGTGCACTGGGCTGTGTGACGGTATACCGATTGTGGACCATTATTTTTCTAGCAGCTTTCTTGCCTACTTGGAACGGCATACTGACGGTAAACTCTAGTGTACCGATGGTATACCATTTTGTTGGAATTCATAACTTGTGTTTTTCATGTCTCTCGACTGACATACCGGCGGTATACTGGAGTATACCGATCGTGTTCTCTTTTGCATGTGATTTCTTTTCTTGTGCTCCTTGATTTCTTGTACCTGGCTTACTTATATTTATTACTTGCATGTCTATTTATGCCTTATTGTCTCGACCTGACCTTTCATATAGTTAGGGGCTTTACACCCTATTTACACCTGCCCAGTACATTTTACCGATCGATATCTCGACAACCAGGCATATGTATTAATAGAGGATGATTTACACTCTATGTACATATGGAAATAACCAGGTATTTGTATTAGTAGAGGATGATTTACACTCTATATACATATTGAGACGACCTGGCATATGTATTAGTAGAGGATGATTTACACTCTATGTACATATGTAGACGATCATGCATTTGTATTAGTGGAGGATGATTTACACTCTATGTATATGTTGACTCGACTATACATCTGTATTAGTAGGGGAAGATTATACTCTATGTATATTTGGCCAGTGTTCAGTAGGCAGTGACTTGTATCAGCATTCTTATGTTTCCTGTTCGTGGCACTTTCTGTATGGCTTGAGTTGTTTACCTTAGCTCTGCGTTTGCCTATGTAGTTGTGATTGATCTATCTTGTGCATGTGCATATGTGATATTCAATTATATTGCCTGGGCCTTTACTTTCTGTTATAGTTATGTGTATCAGTAAGTGACTTGAGACTAGGTCTAACTCGGGAAAATAATCATAATCATAATCCTGGTCCTTGTTTGGTTTAAAGGTTATGATTCCTATTTTGAGGAGTTTTCGAATATTTTTGTTGCTTACCGACTTATCCTTACTCATATTTTCTTTACTTCTCCTTGGCATGTCTCGGTTATTTGGCATATTTCATGTATCCAGTTATATTCGTATTCATATGGTGCTCTTTATATTTCTAGTGGTTATATGTGATTCAGCTTATTGTCTTCTTTCTCGGGATAAGTGCAGTGGTAGCGCACGAGTCTCGAATCAATTTTATTTATTCATGTTGCTTAGCGTATTATAGCTCTATGTTGTTTTTGCTAGTTTTTAGTTCATAGCTCTTGGCCTCCTTTGTGGTACTTGCTATTTGGGGGTCTGACCCCACTGGTTTTGCTTGGCCAGATTTGGTAGCAAAGCCCGAGGATCTTACTTTCCTTCCTGCGGATGGTGACTACCCAGAGCACCAGACAGCATGAGTGGGTTTCCTTCTATCCCCACTAGACCTCGTACTTTTTATTCTTTTGAGGCGTTTAGCTGCCGAGCATAGCTCGTGAGCCATGACATGATTAGCGTATTCTAGACCATGGCTAGTGTTGATCATGTATGACTTATAGTATGCTAGCTCTCCATTTTGTATTACTAGCTTCATGATTATCTATGTATATTTTGTTTGGGACGCATTACTATTTTGCTCCAGAGGATCTTATTTCTTTCTTATTGTTTATATGCTTGTGATTGAGATACCTAGGACCGTTGACCTAGGATTGACTGATGGATTATAGTATTAACCCCCATATTTTACAACTTCACCATATATACGGAGTGCCGGTGTGCTCGAAGTATACGTAGCTGGCCATTGTCATCCCCCGCTCTCCAGTATTCTGGTTCTGGAACGTGACAGCATGAATGGCCATATTGCCCTGAATTGACGATAGTGGCACATGTTCTTATTAATGCGCGCCTTTCGATACTTGTCTTCTTCAAGCTACTCTGACTTTGTGTGCTCATTGTACAGGGGCTTCCTCGAATTTCTTGGGTCATGGTGGAGCATGAAAGGATATCATAGTTGTCGTTGTTCGTGATGAACAAGCACATTCCCCGGAGGATTGTTCGCGATCTTCGTACCTAGTTCACTTTAGCTATTCTCCTTATGCGGCCAGGACGTGATGGCTGGATCTCGGGTCGGGTCCTTGCAGTGCATCTGTGTGGAAGAGATGAGGCTAGTTATCCCAACAAAAATTTCTAGTTACATCCTTTCACACGACAGAGTTGGGCCTATTGGCTCTTTGTTGCAAGCTCCCTTCCTATCCATCAGTATGGATTTTTTTTCTCGTACTGCGGCTTGCACTAAGGAGTCGTGCTGAAATAATGACCCAGAATGCGTTGAGTTGCCGACTTTACACGTGTTGGTACCAGAAATAGCACAGTGGGGTCTCCTTCTTTTCAAATGTACCCATGATCTTGAATATTAATAAAAAATTCTTAAATGTAATGGACTTCCATATGTACTCATGATTTTGAATATTAATAAAAAATTTGCCTTCTTTCATGTTTGGAACTTTTTTTGTTGCTGTGGATATCTGGGCTATGAGTATTATTATACCAGAGGCAATATGGATGTAGTATAATATCATAATGGCGATAACGCTAAGCCCTATCAGAGCTAGTATGAACGTGATAGGTTAGATTGGTTCCATTAAGGAGGTTCGGTGGAGACATCATCTGCGGTGGTAGAGATACTTTGGTGTAGCACCGAGAGTCAAGCAAACTTGTTCGTGGTTGAGATATTTTATGGTGAGAAAAGAAAATGAGTCAAAGTTAGTATGGACGTGACTGCTTTCTTTTATTGGGAAACATGGGCAGCTGTCACGTCCCAGTACCGGAATACGGAGACGGATATGGCCAGCTACCCCGTACAAGGCGCTATACTTCGTACGACGGTCACGGCTATATAAGACAAGGGGGTGCATACTACAATCAAGTCTCCTAGGGTCAAAAACTTTTATGTCTCAATCATTCAAACAAAAAACAGTAAGCATAGAGCATATATGATAAAGCAATAAGGTGTCCCAAACGCTTTCTCAAAATGTTCTGGAGACTAGTTATGCAAAATAAAAAGCTGAAAGAGTAACAAATGTACATGACAGTGATCAGCTGCAATCTGATTTAATACAATAATGTATGGAGACTAATCTCCAGACGAGCCGGCTAACAAGTGCCTGTGGCTAAATGCCCAAAAGAAGTAAATGTACAATGATGAGTAAGAAAGAAGAAAATCCACTCGTTATCCTCTGTGACCATGTTCCTAGTACCCGCCATGAGTTGGGGAAAAGTACGCTGAATCTTCGGGTGCTGGCTCAAAACCTGGCCATGCAAAACCAGTGGGGTTAGACCCCAAATAGCAGGTACCACAAAGGAAGCATGAAATGGAGAAACAAAAACCCAAAGAAAATAATTACATAATAATACATAGGTTCAGTGTCATAACTTAGGTCCATGACATATCCTAGCGCAAAGGCCCAACACTACAACCAAACAAGGATAAGGGTTGAACCATTACACTATGATAGTCAGTTTTCCTAGGCTACTAACCGAATAATACAATCACAACAAAGTTCAATTTTTTTATATCGGCCAATCACTTGTACGACTTGCTATTTATGGAGTCTGAGGTTATCTCAGAAATAATGCATAATAGGTATCCTCATATCACGCCAGTGCCGAACATGAGCTAACCGAACCAATAGATGAATAAAACAGGTATCACGAGATGCACCCGTGCTCCGTAGGGCCATTGCGCTAAAAATACGGTATTAGCGGTTCCAATGTTCCTATAGTGAAACAGTGGCTCGGTATATTATAATAGGTCAGATACTGCACTCCACTAAGGCGAATGATATACAGTAACTATGGTGGTCAGCCCACAGCGCACTTAGAATGAATCTCTGTGGGAAGGTTCGTTGGCATGATCTCGGGATACCGTTCCCTCCAATGTTAATATCACTTTTAGTTACCTAATTAGTCCTATGTTGTGTTCGAAATCTCAAGGCCTGGTCACATGAGGATTTCCTTTAAGATGTCGTACAAAGTACGGGCACGCTAGATACGAATCCATGGAAGTCAAATCTGGATTCATCCGAACGTGTATACAACATTCAGTCAATTAATATCCTACCCACGCTTTGGTAGTTGAATCACTTACTATGTCCGTGATGGAAAAATAATATATATTTATAATATCATGCGTTCAGGAATTTGGAGGCATTCTGGATGCACAACCCAAATATAATCACTTAACATGTGACACGATGTGTCGTACCTCGGCTCACATTAATATCATGGACAATATCAAGCAATTATGGTATCAGCACGGATATAGTATTCGAGTCCAATTACCAATTATACATTGGGTCACAAAAGAATAAGAAAACATTCAATCAAACAATAAAGGCCGCATGGGTCTCTAGGCCGTATATGAAGTCAGGACCGCATGAACCACTTGGTCGCATATGGAGTCTGGGCCGCATGCTCAGGGTTAAAGTCTACTCCTTGGGATAAGTGTTGAAGTGACTGGCAATGAATAAAGTGTCAATGAAGTGACATAATGTGATTGATGTGACAAGTCATAAAGTGTGTCAGAGAGAAAGGATAAAAATCCTAGTAACATGTGCCACGGTTCGGAGTCACGCGTCCAAGAAAATGGTGGTCGTATACTCTCCAGGCCGCATAAGTCACTTGGCCACATATGTCACTCGGCCGCATATTGCTCTTTGGACTTAACGAATTTCTCATTCGTTCAGCGAGTGAAAACACAGGGAGTTCAACGATTAGCTCCAGAACACTTGTGTGATGGCAGTCATGCATCCAACAAGATGGACGCATGCTGGTCAGTATGTGGCAAAAGCTCAGGCCGCATAGCCCTCTCATGCTGCATAGCACTCTCAACCGTATAACTCGTTGGCCGCATGAACACTTCATCTTCTCCAAACAACAGGTTTGCCCAAAGCAAAAGCTCCAAAAACTAAAATTTTGTTTTGTCCAAAAAAATCTCATTTTAAGTCCAAATCAAGTGAACCAAAAGCCAAAATGCTTGAAATTGAAAGCTCTATCATGTAGCAAAAGCTAGTTTTCAAAAATACACGTTTAATAGATCAAAACCAAGAAAAACTCATGAAATCCATAAAAATCCTAAGTTAGAAATATAGATCTACTCAAAATCACCCATCAAAACAGAAAACTCTAAGTTCTAAAAGTGCTTAGAAACACATAACAAACATAATGAACCAATAATATGGAGGGTTTCTCCATTTCTCTTGCAAGGTGTACTTGCCTATGGAAAGGGGAGAGAAAAAAAAAGAGAAATAGAATAAAGTAATGAAGAGAGAGAAGAAAAATATTAGGTTATATATGGTAGGGTTGAGTGTTGAACCAAGGGTTCTGATGACTTGAACCAACCCACAAAATAAACCATGAACCAGGTTAAACCAAAGAATGGGTCTAGTCTCCATGCACATACAACCATGCTAAAATAAAAATATGTTCCAAATACGTATATCGAGAATGGGGAGTAACAACAGGTCATTGTTCAGAGGTGATGTGAATGTGAACTACTTTCTTTGTAGGAATTTTGGGAAGGTAACAACAAAAGGGACGAGCCAGAGGTAGTATGGATGCGACTGTCTTCTTTTGGTGGGGAGAATAAAGGCAACTCATAGTTTAGAGGTGATATGGATATGAACCATCTGTCTTTAGAGAAGTTTTTGTGGATTTGTTACCTTTTAGTGTACTCGGGACTCCCGAGTACGGATAATAGATTTGTCCGCATGCTACGGACGGAAGTAATTTGCTGGGAAAACATCAGTTGTGATCATTACACCTTTGTGTCCCTCTGCTAGGGGTAGAAATGACACACATCATCATTTTTTTTGTAGTGTGCCTAACTTAGGCATAGTACTTCTTTAGGAATTTGTCGTTAATTAGCATCATGAGCAAGTCACCATTAGGCTTAGCTAGCATGTATGCGTCGTTGGAGTAAATCGTCTCCACTACAAAGGGGCCTTTCCACTTGGGTTAGAATTTTTTCATATTTTTGTGGGTTATGATCATCAGTCTCTTCACGGTTAGGACGAGATCACCAACCTAGAATGTCCTTTCCTTTACCTTCTTGTTGAAGGCCCCGGAGAGTTGTGCTTGATACAGCTAAATGCGCTGCTGAGCCAAGAGGCATTTTTGGTCAAGTGCCTCCAACTCTTGTAGATGTCGATAATGGTTGCCTTCGGCGGTCAGCTGGTGCATAAGGGCTACCCGAAGAGAAGGAATTTGGGTCTCCAAAGAAAGTACGACTTCACTTTCGTAGACCAAGGAGAACGGTGTGTTGCCAGTCGGCGTTCGGATCATTGTACGATAGGCTCATAGACATTCGCCCAGCTTCTCATTCCAGTCACGTTTGTTGGTTGAAATAAACTTTTTGAGGATCTTGATAATGATCTTGTTGAATGCTTCGGCTAATCCATTTGTTGCTGGATTGTAGGCGGTTGAAGGTACATTTTGGATTCGATTTTTATTGCAAAATCGAAAGAAAGTGTGGCTTACAAACTGTTGACCATTGTCATGAATGATCCTCCGAGGCAAGCCGAAGTGGTAGATGATGTGGTACTTTATGAAGTTAATTACGTAGGATTTTTTGACTTCTTCCAGCGGAACAGCCTCCGCCCATTTGGAGAAGTAATCTGTAATAGTCAGGATAAACCGGTGCCCCTTAGACGAAGGTGGACTGATCGTTCCTATGATGTCCATGCCATAGGATTTGAGTGGCGAAGACGCAACGGTCGGGTATAGGAAATCATAAGGTTGGTGAATAAAGTCAGCATAGATTTGACACATCATGCACTTTTTAGCATAATTAATAGCGTCTGCCACCATCGTGGGCCAATAATAGCCCATGCGTCAGAGGCGATCTTGAAGCTTAGGACCGGACTAGTGAGCACTACAAACGCCGTCGTGAGCTTCACAGAGAGCTTGCTTTGCTCGACGTCTGATAGGCATCGCAATAGAAGCCCGTCATAGGAACGTCGGTACAACATCTTGGTGGCTATGTCATAATAGAACCGGAGGGAGCGTCTTCTAATGGAAGTAGCCTCATTTACGTCATCTGGAAGGATTCCATATATAGTGTAGTATATAAGTGTGAGCCTCCAATCTTTGACATTGGTATCTGCGTCCACATAGTGGCTTAGATTCAACCATAGGTTATTCCTTGGGCAGACTAGCTCTTGTCCCACTATTGTGATCAATAGGTGGGTTTTGATTGGAGTTGCTAAAGAAGCAGGAAACTGACGAGTGCATCAGCCTCAATATTTTGCAGTCGTGGTACATGTTTTATGAAGAATTCCGTGAAAGCAGAGATTATGTCGACGGCCGCTTGGTGGTTAGGGAGTAGATCCTCATGGCGGACTTCGTACTCGCCCCGAACTTGACTGACTATTAGTTGGGAGTCACCATATTCTTCTAGGTATTCAACTTCTAATTGTTTAGCCAGCTGGAGCCCAAAGATGAGAGTGTTGTACTCTGCCAAATTGTTTAGCCAGCTGGAGCCATGATGTCGGCCTATGCTGGGCCCTTGATAGCCTTTTGCAGGACGAACACCAAGACGTAAGGTGACAGTAGGATTTCCCAGGTAGCTAGGCGAGAGTTGACTGCCCCGGGCTTGGTCATGAGGACTCTGAGGGAGTTCACTCGAGAGATCACATTGATAGTTTGCCCTGTAAAGTAATGGCGGGTCTTTTGGACCTGGAATACTAGAGAAAGACAATCTTTCTCGACTAGATTGTATCTATGTTCTGTTTCGATCATTGTTCTGCTGAGATAATAAATAACTTTCTTATAGCCTTCATTGCTATTTTGGGTAAGAAGAGCACCGAGAGAACGATCCATTGCCCGGACGTAGAGTAAGAAGGGCTTTCCCACATTGGGGCCACCAATACCGGGGGGTTCGTGAGGTACTCTTTGATATCGTCGAATAGTTGATGGCATTCTTCCGTCCAAGCGAAAGAGAATCCCTTCTTCATGAGCTGAGTGAAGGGTCGGCATCGTCCAAAGAGATTGGCTATGAATCGCCTGATGTAGGCTAGTCTTCCCTGTAAACCACGAAGTTCTTGCAGGTTCTTCGGAGGTTACATGTCCATGATGGCGTTAGTCTTCTCAGGGTCAATATGGATACCCTTTGAAGTTATGATGAAGCCAAGAAATGTGCTGCTGGAGACTCCCAAGAATGACTTGGTGAGGTTCATCTTAAGCTGGTGGGCTCGTATTAACTCAAATACTGTCTTTGGGTCATGAAGATGACCATCTTGAAAACGGCTTTTGACAGCGATGTCATCAACCTAACATTCTACCGTCTTGCGCAAATGGTCACGGAAGATAGTGCTCATGGCTCGTTGGTATATAGTACATGTATTCTTCAGACCGAAGAGCATCACGGTGTAACAGTACACACATATTAGCGTTCGGAACGACGTATGTTTTTCATCATCTAGAAATATCTTGATTTGGTTGTAGCCTGAGAACCCATCCGTGAAGGACATATGCTCGAAGCTGCAAGTATTGTAGTCATTACGTCTGTGATCGTGAGAGGGAGCTCATCTTTAGGGCAAGCCGCGTTCAAATCCCAAAAGTCGATACAAAGTCGAATTTTATCGTTCTTTTTTATGACGGGGACGATGTTAGCTACCCAATATGGGTGTTGTTCTTCGTGGATAAAGTCGCTCGCTATTTTAGCTTATTTACTTCTGCATTTTAGCTTATTTACTTCTGCCTCAATAGAGTCCATACTGTCTGGACAGAATTGTCGTTGTTGTTGCTTTATAGGATTGGCGTTTGGCAGGATATTGAGTTTATGCATCATAATTTTCGGATCCAAATTTGACATATCTTCGTAGTTTCATGTGCAGACGTCGATGTACTCCCTTACCAGCTGAACAATGGATTCACGCTCCTCTATTGAGAGGTTTTGACTGATGGAGATGGGTTTAGGAGCAACGTCATCACCCAAATCAACTTGTACAACTTCGTCTTCAGTAGAAGGTTCCCTTTGCTCGAACCGTAACTCCCACAGAGATTCCAGTTTTTGAGCCCACGGTTCAACTTTAAAGAGTTCGATGGGGTCATCGCCGTCCTCTTCTGGATCTGTTGATACCATATTGGCGGATAACGTTTGTTTAAGCACGTTTCAGATGCTGGGGTCGGAGTCCCAAGCAGAAGATTATAAAGAGTGTGATGTGTTTCATCTTTCTCTCCCGATTCTTCAAGGGTTGTAGGAGGTGTGACGTATCCTAAAACATGGTCCGTACGCTAGTAATACATCTCAAACTTGCCTTTGGGGGCAAAGTGATGCAGTGGTAAGCGTCGTCCCTTGCAGTAATTCAGACCTTGGTTGCTTTTTAGATCGTATCCCATTTTCTGGAGAATACGCTTAGTCAGCGTACTGTAGCGGTGAAGTTGCATTCTACCACTTTTTGGTTCTAGCTCTTCTGAGACAAAGTCCCGACAACCTTCAAACTTCCCAAAAATGATGGGTTTGTCCCCTTTCTTCCTTGCTGGAAGGACAGAACCGGGGTCCTGGCTAAAGAGGATTTGGTTCACTGCGTGGGCTGTAGCCACTTGCGTATGCTGGTGTAAACCTATACCATACTCCAAGGAAAATACGACACCACAATGCGCAACAATAGTGTAACTCAACGAGAGGCCTTTATTGAGGAAGTACAATATTTGCTGTGAAGGGATTACATTATTGAGGGATGGTACGTCGGTAGAAGCCACGACGTATTCTTACAGTTCGTCTTCTTCGGTGGTCATAAGTGATACTGACAGTGTTGGAGTTTTCTGCAGAGCTTGACTGCTAGCTGCCCTGGGGTTCTTATGACGAGGGGATCCTTGCCTAGCACACGTCTCTGTCCCCAAAGTTTGACTACCAAGGGGTCATGAGTCCTTTTTCGAAGCATGACCACGAGGGGAGTAGTTGTTTGGGTTGGACATCCTTTGAGACGGACCCTTAGGGGTTCGCCGGAAGCTATAACAGTATCCGCTTCATCATCGGCGTCGTTAACTCCTTCGTCTTGGTGGATTGGCTTATACAGGATCGAGTCAGAGTAGTACGCCTCAACCCCTTTGAAAGGATATACGTCGGTGAATTATGTCTTGATGATGTCGTCCTCGCTGACGTACTTTAAGAACTGGTAGAGGGTGGAAGGGACGATCATATACTCGTGTATCCATAGACGTCCTAGCAGGACATTATAGGACACATCCACGTCAATGACATAGCAAGTCACCTCTGTTCGAAGATCACCGAGTTGGCACTTCAGATGAATCTTGCCTAGCGGGTAGCTTCTGCCGGCGCTGAAGCCGCTAATGGTCGTATTGGTGGCTGCCAGCCGATGCATCAGAATTTCTAAGGTCTACAGCAGGCTTAGGATGATGCTAAGAGATTATCTGGGATCAACATGCATTTGGTCCACCTTAATGGCTCCAATGTATCCTGTGTAATACAGGAGACGATCGTGCATGTTATTCTTCAACAGCATATCCTCCTGAGAGAATGTGATGTTCGGGATCGCCTCCTTCACACTGTTGCAATGGGGGTATGCTGCATGATTTTCGGTCGGCGGCTTGACTTGGGCTAAATACGAGTCAGAGTTTTGGAAAGCTTCACATAGACCACCCCGCATCTTTTTGGAGAGACAAAGGAGCTCGGAGAGTAAAAACCTAGTGGGACAATTGGCCAGATGTGCCAAAATATCAAAGTTGTATGGCTTCTCCAGCCCTTGCGTCGTGTCTTTTCGCAGAGGTATATCATAGCGAATTTTCTTCTGATTTTTCTTGTCCGTTGCGGTAGGCTGGGCTTGACTCAGATCAGAGGTAGGAGGTGGAATAGTTGAAGGTGTACCGTCATCACGAGCATTGTGGTCGCGTTGGTAAGCTAGGCCAGACATGGTTACACCGACGAGAGCTTCGTCTGCTGATAGGGAGACCGTGTGACAGGGCTTGGTCTTCTTTCCCTTGGACTTAGAAGCAAGAGGCATTGTCGGCTGTGTTATGTCCGAAATAAGGTCTAGATGAACCCACATGACTTCACTTATAGGGGTGTTGAGGAACCAATACTTCTGCTCTGGCTGGAGGAAGGTTAACGACTTCCATTATCGTCTTAGGTATAGGGACGACACCGTCTTGGGCCTCCATTATCGGGAAGGTGCCCAATTGGAGGGACACCATGTTTGCAGTGACCGTTTTGTCTTCAAAGTCCAAAGTGAGAACTTTAGAGTCGATTAACTGTTGTATTTGCCTTTTTAATATCTAACAATCTCGCATGGCGTGATGGACATATTGATGGTAGCGGCAGTACTTTGGATTGTCAACCTGTCCAGCTTCGTCAGGGCGCTTAATATCAGGAAGCTTAAGTTTTTTACCCTTCATCAATACTTCGAAGATCTAGTGGACGTCATCATCGTCAATGGAATAAGTTTCATGTACTCTTGGTGGCTCTGTTGGCTTGGTAGCAGATAAGGTCAGACTTTTGGACATATTGACCGTCAGGGCTTGCTTCTATTTACGTCATGATTGTTGGCGGCTGTGAAATGATGCTCTCTCTTGTCTTCAACGTTGGGATCTTGGAATCCCAATAGTCGGACATCTTTCGCACTCTTTTCTGCAGTAGCGACACTTATGATGAGTGTTGTCCAATCACTGAATGAGCCAGATGTCGTCCAGAGTCTCATTGATGGTAGGAGATTCTTTCGACACATGTCCATCAGTGTATATTTGGGGATACCAGGAGGCAATTTCAATGCCGCCTGCCGAAGCGTTCGATGTAATTTTGTGCAAGTTTCATGTCCCCTTGAGTAATATCCATCAGGGAGGACATATTCATATCCATTCCTGCTTCATGGAATCGGGCGTAGAAGAGAGACTTCAGGTCTTCGAAGGACGAGATGCACTTATCGGGGAGACTGCATAACCACTCAACAGCGATCCCGGGCAGTGCTCCAACGAACAAGTTGGTGAGTAGGGCGCCATCCCGAGGTAAATGGCCTACTGTGGACTAGAAGTACCTTGTGTACTTTCGGGGTGACGTCTTACCGTCAAATGGAGTCAGAGATAGCGACATGTATTTGGGAGGGTATACCACGTTATCCCATTCAGGAGGATACGGTTGTCGGATCCCAAGCTTCTGTAGCCTGTCTTGATTAACCCGAGCATTAATGCGGACACACAAAGTCCCTAAGAGTCTCTTAGATGTTGTCTGGTAGAAGAGCGACGGAGGATTCGTCCCGAGGCTTGCAGCTGTGTTGGAACCAAGTTTTCTCTGAGTTCTAGCACTGTGTGAGTCAGAGTCTGTATTGAAGTGCTGAGAGCCTGCATCATGGCTTCGAGTTCCTTCAGACGTTGTTGGCTACTGGATTCTGCACCATGCTCGTCTACTGCCATGTATACTGGTATTACGTGGGAGGAGGTAGACGAAAAGGTGGATGCCTCACTTTCTACATCCGATGTTCGAGTCTCATTGTCCTCGGGGAGAGTGGGTAGAGTCATATCACTTTCATTATTGGAGGGATTGCTACCCTCAATCTCAGTTGCGGGCTTGTTCTGGGAAGTATGGCTACCCCCAGTTAAGCTAGTATCCATGTACAGAGATTCGATGTCCTCTTGGAATGATGGATTATCGTGAAACACCCGGGGACTGCTACCCCCAACTTCGGTTACAGCTTCATTCAGGGCAGTATGGCTACTCTCAGCCCTTGTTCTCGAGCGTGTGCCTTGGAATACCCCCACAGTAGGTACTTGTTTGGTGACCCTCGGATGGTTTCGTTATGTGCTGACAGACACCCTTAGGTTAGGTAAGCTTTTTTCGAGATCTTCTTCATAAGAGGAGACCTCCATGTTTAGCAACATGAAGCAATGGACAATTCTTTCTCCTCGTGCAGTTGTTCCCTAGGATGTCGTCGGGTTGGTACTGCGGGTTGCAATCGCTGTAACACCAACTGTCTAGTTGGAGGGACTGGCGCCTTGGTGCATTATCAGTTGATGATGATGTTGGAACACGTGTCTTCGAAAGGACACATCATGTGCGAGGGTTGCCTCTCTTATCTTACGCTTGTGGTTAATCACATTGCGTAAATTATGCGATAAAATCTTTACGTTTGTGCCTCTCTCACGTACTCGGCCAGGCCTTGCGCATGGAGGTAAAGTGGAACGTTTGCTCCCTGATCCAGTTCTTCTGCAGAAACTACAACCGGATCATTAGTGAAAAACTTGATGTGAGACGGACCCACTACGTGTACGCAGCCAAACTGGATGCATGGGTCTATCATCTCAATGTTTGTTTCCTGACTTGGTTTGACTGTGACGTCCAAGTAGGTTTGGAAAGTTTCTAAGGGTTGACTCACATCTGGCGCATGAGCACCTGGGTCTGCCCTATAGAGTCTTCCATTAGCAGCGCATGTAACGACCAACGGTGCATGCTTTTGGAAAGCTAACAGTGCAGCCCCTCGAGCGAGCATGGTTTGGGATATTTTGGGCTTCCTTGAACCAGCGTCCTTAGGCGCATAGTACAGGAAATCCAAGTTAGGACTATATGATTCCTTGTTGACAACAGCCCTGTTTGGAGAAGATTTCATACGCTCGTGACCAGTGCATCCTTTTCGGCCTAGATGGCGCTGCTGCGTGCATCGTGAGACTCAGCACGGTTTCTCTCAAGCGCGACTTCGAGGAAGGAGATAGGATGCGCGCCCACCTTGTGTGCATCAACGGGAAAGGTTGATGACACTTCTAGAGTGGAGTTTGGGTTTAGCGCAGCGACTTTGGCAACCCAAATCCTACAAGCTTTTTGAGGTCGTGTGGGCCTCGACAAAGAATTCTACTTGTCGGTGGAATACAGGTCAATTGCATGTGGAACTGCACCATGGTTTGACAATGTATCAGGTACCAACTTCGGGCTTGGCGCAGCGGCATTGACGTCCTTAGTTTTGTGAGGTCGTACGGGCCTCATTGGAGAGCTTGACTTGTCCAACATGTCTTTGGAAGCCTGTTGGTCGAAGTGAACGATCAACGTTCTCTGAGTCAAACCTAACTTGGTCATGTCGGATTGCGTCTCCAGCTTCTCGTTGGAGGAGAAGCTCTTCCATAACAGAGTCGCAATTTTGTCGATATCGCAAAAAAAATAACATTGTGTAATGTTGAGCGAACTATTTATTTATTGGGAATTGACAAACAGTACAAGCGAATCCCTAATACAGAAGGATCTAAATACAATAAAAAAAATCTAGGCAAGTATGACGGTGGAGATCTAGCACTGCAACGTCTCCTTTACTCCGTTGACAATCCGGAACCAAGGAGATTGATGAGACTTCGGCGCTTCTATCTTCTTCTCCTTCCCGCGGTGGTGGTGCTTGTTTGTATGTGGTCCTCTCTTGCACATAGATGCAGCTGTCTCTCACTCCTCCTCTCTTTTTTGTGGGAGACGCCAACATTTATAGCCTTTAGGAAGGCCTTTATGCACGTATGCACATATAGCGGTACATGTTGTACTAGGTTCCCACGTGGTCGCCCGAGATCAGTGTTTGTTAATGCCCATAATACTCGTGACACATGGCATGCTCTAGTTATAATGGTTCTGATCTATACCTTGGGACTACTGCCGATTGGCGCATGAAGAACATTGAGTGAGTAGTGGCGCATGGCACTGCTGGCGCATGGGATACAGGAGGAGTAGCGGCGCATGGCACTGCTGGCGCATGGGATACAGGAGGAGTAGCGGCGCATGGCACTGTGGGCATATGGGGGCAATTCTTAAGCTGTTAGCGCATGGGGCTGGATCACTTTGGCGCATGGTAGAGATTTTTCATGCTTCTACAGTATGATTTTAATTGTAAGATACTATTTGTTGTTACTTATAAATTTATGACTTTAATTTATAATATTGTAGTCTAGGTAGTCAAAGGCGCAAGGCGCACTCAAGGCGCAAAGGGTCCAAATCGCCCGAGGCGCAAGGCGCACTTAAGGCGCGCGCCCGAGCGACATGAGGCGCAAAAATTTTATATATATATATATATTCACATCAGATTTCTACATTGATAAACATGTGCGCTTCAAATTCTCCCATGTCTAGGTTGCAATCACTTTGAATTGAGTGAGTGGGAGAGAAAACAATAAAAAAAAGTACATCAGTTCAAAAAATAGTCTAAAAATAGTACAACAGTTAAAAGATAGGCTAAACATGTTATTTTTTCACAAGATTTTCAAGGCGCGCCTAGGCGCGCCTTAGCTATTCCAAGGCGCTCGAAAAAGGCACACCTAGGCGCGCCTTAGGTGCGCCTTAAGAATTGTGCCTCGCCTGGAGTGCCCTGAGGCGCTGCCCCTGCGCCTAGGAGCAAGGTGCGCCTTTGACTACACTGATTGTAGTTGGTTAATATGACATTCAATCAACTAGTTTCTTTAACTTTCTTTTGCTATGTTATAGTTTGTTTTTACTCTTCAAATTGATGTCAATTTAAATGAATGGGATAATAATAATAATAATAATAATAATAATAATAATAATAATAATAATAAACCCAATTGGGGAATGCAATTCATTTACGGCATTCATTCTACTACATTTACAACGTATTTTTAAAATATTTGATACATACAACTTGGCCGGAATAGCTTTTACCATATCCATCAATGGTCGTTTATGACACGCTACATGTCATAAATAGTAGTCAAATTTTTACGAAAAAATTATTTACGGCATTCATTCTTATACATTTACAATGTTATCTAGATCATTTAAGGCTTTCAAAGGCATGTTATAAAAAATAGGGTCATTTACGGTATGGCCTTTTACGGCACCCAAATGTATGCCATGAAAGATCTTTTATGACGTGTTCTGCACGCCGTAATTGATCATTTTTCTTGTAGTGTTTAGAAGATGGGTATTTAACATTCTATGGTTTCTACGAGGACATAGCGTGTTTTGGAGATCAATCTTAGAACCTTGGCCATTCGATGTTATCGTAGTTTATTTTTTTAGATTTTATTGTCTTCTATTTAGCGAGTTTATTCTCGATGTTTTATACTTTGGATTTGAGCTAGTGAGTTTGATATTTCTATTTTGGTCCTATGGTTCCTTTTGAACCATATGGATATTAATTAAATAAATTTACACCTTAGTTAAATGCCATATTGTTATATTATGTTTTCTCTTAGCAAACATAATTAGTCCTATCAGCCCTCCTTAATCCAAAGGAAATCGGTTCATCCTAGCCATAATCGATTACTTCTCTAAATGGGCGAAAGCAATACCACTTGTTGAAATGAAGAAGTCCAACGTAATCAGCTTTGTCAAACATCACGTCATCTATTGTTTTGGTGTTCCCCGAAGAATCATCCAAGATAATGGGCCGTAGTTTGTGAGCCACGCATTCTATCGATTCTGCGACAAGAACTGGATTCAAAACATAGCTTCTATAGCATACAACCCTACTCCCAATGGGTTAGCAGAAGCATTCAACAAGGCGATGATCAAGCTCCTTAAGAAATTTGTTCCGTCCAACAAATGAGACTGGAACGAGAAACTCGATGAATGTCTATGGGCTTACCGTATAATGGTACATACTCCAACTGGTAGCATAGTGTATTCCCTGGTTTACGGGTGCAAAGCAGTTCTTTTTCCTTGAAATCCATATTCCTTCCCTCGTGATAGATCTCTCCAATAAGTTAACTACTGAGGGCAATGACCGCTTACGATTGCATGAATTGGAAGCGCTCGACGAGAAACATCTACAAGATCAACAACGAATTGAGCTATATTAGGCCCAAATTTTCAAAGCCTTTAACAAAAAGGTGAAGGAAAGGGTATTCCAAGTTGGTGACATCGTCTTAGCAGTGAGAAGACCAATTGTTATGACACATAAAGCAAAAAAAAGTTTTACCCTAAACAGGAGGCCATTTTCTCGTAGAATCAGTGTATTCCAACAGAGCTTACATGCTTGCAAAGCCTAATAGTGTCACGCTCCAGTCCCAAAATACACGAAACCAGGTCACGTGACAATGACCAGCTACATATCCAGTGGACTCCAGCCCAACCCGAATACGTAGAAGTTGTTCAGTAATGGTCACTATCTATATAACACAATAAATATATCTATGTCTCAATCCATAGAAAAATAAAATATAAGAATGGACAACATGTATCATGGTGTGCACCCTATACAACATTTGTCCGAATATACTTGAAACGAATAATATGAGTCTACAAATACTAGGCTATAACAGTAGATAACTAAGCAATAAGAATAAGTATCTGTAACTACGAAAGATATAATACAAGTACCTAGTCACAATACATGCATACTGAGATGATACTTATCAGCACCACTAGAAGGACTCAACGACAATCAATACTGCAAATCTGGCAGAAAACCAGGTCCTCAGAAGGACGTAACAAGACACATAATATACAAGCTATGTAAACTGATATAAACTCATAACCAATGCAAGGGTTATTCTAACCTCCTAAATATGCAATTTAGAGGACAACTTTCGTACGCATGGGTGAGATTCAGGCTAACTCGACTAGTCCACATAGCTCAAGGCTAGTGGTATACATATACGATCAAAAGTCATTTGTATCTGTCTATAACGATTCAAGAACGTCAGATGGCATCTACATAACTCATCAAATCCCATAATTTTATTTGGATACTATGGTATACCAATGTAGATGTCCTATACGCATAGTAGTTGTCCTCCTCCATTATTCTCCATTGACCAAGTTATCCATAACATGTCCAGTTTTGTAACTTCTTGAGTCTCTTATACCCTAATCATAGTAGTTACACTTTCTATCCATCGCACGTTCCTTACGTAATGATGGCTAATTAAATACGCAGTCCATGCCCCAAGCAAGATGTCTCAATCGTGTCATGTGGGTAACATGGCCAAAGGAGATATAAGGATATCCCCCTATCATAAGGTAGTCCCCTAAAACTAGGTTCACATGCATAAAATAACTACACGAGAACGACTAATCAAGTCGTTTGCACTCAAGTATAGCTTGGACGCACAGTTATATAATCCAGAATAGTATCAATAATGGAATATAAAATTAATATACTAAAATATAGAGTAAATACAGTAACATAGCATGGTATACTTGCCTGGATCCTGAATGGTGGAAGGACGACGTCCAGGTAAGGAACTCGATAAGTAAACAATCGTAGAAAAGAGAGAATCTGAACGAACGCCTCCGGATACTAAAAATGACATCACCAACGTTCCCAAAATGAGTGAAATAGTCAGAATAGACTACCTATAGGTCCAATTTGGACACAAGAGCAAAAATAAATATTTTGGGTCAAAACAGGGTCCATAAATAGGTCCCATTTTGCATCAAAAAATGTGCTATGATAAAGTACTCCAAATTCAATAAACTTAATATCTAACGAGACCAGAACGACGATACGAACTCATCGATATATCCAAAATTAGATTTCGATGAGCCGATAACAAAATCTCCCGTTGAGTCGAATCATAGGGCCCGCAAAATGGCCTTCTTGTCAACGTTCTCTGAATCAAACGAAAATTTGGTCACAGGACCAGCGTAATGCTGCGAGTCCAATGCCATAAGTTTTTTTACAACACGACGAGCAAGCACAAAGTAATTATTATTTTTCAAAAAGTCACGATATGGAGACTTTCGATGGATACATGTCAAATTCGTTGCACACACACGACCAATTTGAATTTCGTCAAATTCCACACATCCACGATTATCATATGCACCTTTCGATGTAAACAATACGCTACGAGGCGGTCCGGTTTGACGAAACCAACTTCGTATCACAAATTTCATCTTTGGAAAACTATTTTTTTTAGTTTATATAACGAATTTTCAATCTATAAAAACTATGAATTAACTTGAAAGAATTATATGTTTTTAATCCGGGATACATAGGTTGTTCGTTAGGGAAATCAAATCAAAATTTTATAAACATGATTGAAAGAAAACTGCCTTTCAAAGAGGGGGTTGGATAGTTTTTGATATATTTTTGATTAACTCAAAACTAAGTTTCTTGATATTTTGATTGGATTTTTTAACCGAATTTATTAAGAATAAAAATAAACTAATTAATGGAGTATGTAGGTGGTAGGGTTGTGTACATACCAGAGGAATTGATTCGCAAAACAATCACGAGATGATCGAGGAATCGAACATCAAAGAGGGGGAAATCGAGATCGGTTTCGACTGTGCAGTCCCTGTGCACAATCGGCCAATGGAGGGGCGGACTTTCGACGGTCGTTCAGGCGGTCAGATATGACGAGGAAGGCTCGCCCGACAAACTTGTCAGGATGGTTCAGCACGTTGTTTGGTGGTGTTCGTGGTCGCTGGCTGTCGGGTGGCCGCAACACCGCGGATAGGGGGTTGGCTGGCAGCGGATGGCTGTGGGCCGCAGGCGCGGATGGTCGCGGAGGAGGGGGCGAAGGTCCTTGGTTTGGGGTCGTCTTCTAGAGGTGGAAGGGTTCCAAAAAAAAATTGAAATAAATCCGAGAGGCAGGTGTCGGGCCTGTGATCAGTTTTGAAAAGCTTTTTTATTTCTTTTGGTTGCCTAGTATAGTATGTATTGATTAGGTTAATTAACTATTGATTTATTTCTTGATTAGATCGATCAAAAATTTTGAATTTGAAAAGAGACCAAAAGTAAAAAATGATGGGGGTATCGGGTTCCAATTGTGGGTAAAAGTTGTTTGTTTTATTTTTTTATTTTATACAAAATTGATACTAATACGATTTATTTATAATAATAAGTATTATTAACTTCAATAAATTCAAATAAATATCAAAAATAAGTTATATAAAATCTACAAGTACGAAAATATATATGGGAACTATATATTTAGTTACGTACATAAAAATGTCTATATTAGCTATTTTAATTAAAAGAGTAGTATATAATAATTAACTAAATAAACAATAATACTAATAAATAAATACAAAATACTCTTAGCTACTACCAAAATAAGACATATTAGTGACGCCTAAAAACATCGCTAATATGTAAAAAAAATGTCGCTAAACTAAATTAGCACATATTTAGCAACGTTTATGTGATGTGGCATATTTTATGGTCGCTAACAACAAAAATGTCGCTATTACAACGTCCTTTAGCGACGAAAACACGTCTCGGCTTATTTTGACATTAGCGGCGTTGCTAAAAATTGTAACGTCATAATTTGTTGCTAAACGTTGTCAAATTAGCGACACCATGAGCTACGTTTCGCTACAACAATACTGACATGGCAAAATTTGCCATGTCAACTTTTTAGTGACGTGTAGTGTAACCACCTATGACTAGGAGAGGGATATTTTTGTCATTTAATAATTATATTAGTAATAATATGTACTTAAATATAATTGTTGGGCTCATGTGTTAGCAAGTTAGAATAGACTAGTGATAATTAGTGGCGTTTGTATTGGTTCACGATATATTTAGTTATATTAATTAATTAGATTAGTTCGATGGATAGAATATTTCTCAATTCATAAAGCTAGATACCTTCATTAGTTAATTAAGATGCCATCTTAATGGCTAGGATCCTTCATGACAAATCTAGAAGAAGCTAGAGAGTATGGAGGGCATTATGGACCAACCACCATCACCCAAACCCTAAGTTATATGGCCGGTCTTATTCCCAAGGGATATTAGACTCCATTACTCCATTTGTTCATCCCCAATTTATTCTTCCCAAATCCACTCCATTCCACTGCCAAATTCATTCAAACCACCTTCAATTCCACCCATTCTCCCCATCAAAGAGGCCTATGAGCTTGGAGGTGGCAAGGAGCACCAAGGAAAAGAGATTTCTAGGAGCATGTGTCCACTTGAAAGATTTTATTGGGAATCCATCTCCCAATAGGTATAATCTCTTTCCTCAATTCAATTTTAATGTCATTACACTCATTTGAGCCCTAGGAATTCACCAATGGCTATGACCAACCTATTAGACCAAGAACTAGGTGGTTTTGCCCCCCCCCCCCCCCTAATTTAAGATATCTATATGTATTTGTGCCCAAATTGGAAGAAATCCGAATTTGATGCAACAAGTGTTGAAGGAATGATTCCTTGATAGTTTTAGAGTTAGATTCATGTATTATTAGTCTACGTGTCCACAATTGGATACGGGTAGCATATATCATGATATACTATGATATATAAGGTTAATCTAGGGGTTTTAAGTCTATTAGTATAAATTCTCTTTAAATTACTTTGTAACTAATTACTTTAGCAATATAATGAGGTATTTGATATGTATATATATGGTATTTGATGGATATTGGGGGTTTTGATACCATGGTTGCGAGTGTATCATGGGTATCACAAGGTTGTGCACTATATGTTTTGGATAATTTGCCTACACTAGTGTGAGTTGGTGTATCATAGAGCTTTGGATATGTGCAACTGTGTTTAGTTGGTGTTTTGTGTTAGATATAGTATGTGTCATAGTTTGGGATGTGTCACTTGAGTATATGAGTGTGCATACTTGGGTTGTGCACAGGTGAAAGGGGGGATGAACATTGTGTTCATATAGGGTGCTCAGGTTGGTTGCAGAAGAGTAGCTGTTGTTATTGTTGTAGTGTTTGTTGTTGATGTAGTTATTATTGTGGTGGGATGAGGAAGTTATTGTAGTGTGGCAGAAAGGGTAATAGAGCAACAGTTACTTAAGTTAGTCATTGAACTGTTGTATTGCTATTGTTATATTGTAGTGCTCGAGTGGTTCAGACTTTAGTTGGGCTTGTGTGCACTTGCACTGGTGTGCAGCAGTCCAAGGGGGGATTGGAGACTTGTGTGGCTCGGGTACTGCAGTGTGCAGTTGGTTGCACGCATCAAGGTGGTACAGCCATGTTGCTATGTTGGGCAGTAGCAGCTGCTAGTACAGCAACAGGAAGGCAAGGTAATTTGGGTATCGGGTTAGCTTGGTTTATAGCAGCTGCTACTTGTGATACTAGTGTTGGTGTATGGCTTGTTGTAGGAAGTGGTGTTGGGGATAACTGCAGGCAGTATGGGCAGGGACTGGGTATAGTTAGATAGTATGGGGGAGTGGTATTGGTATTTG